>JANHGB010050679.1:0-18409 GCA_026283785.1 Coracopsis vasa | reverse complement strand
GGGTGGT
This sequence comes from Coracopsis vasa, assembly GCA_026283785.1. Lineage (NCBI taxonomy): Eukaryota > Metazoa > Chordata > Aves > Psittaciformes > Psittacidae > Coracopsis > Coracopsis vasa. The sequence continues at coordinate 18,402 of JANHGB010050679.1, read as the reverse complement.
GAGCGGTTGTATTCTCTCCTCTTGTTATTTCCCATATCATTATTATTATTGGTGGTAGCAGTAATGGTTTTGTGTTCTGCCTGAGTTATTGGACTTTTATCTCAACCCGTGGGAGTTAAATTATTTCTATTCTCCTCCCTATCCCTCCAGGAGTGGGGGGAGGAAGAAGCTGGGGGAGTGAGCGACCCGCTGCATGGTTCTGAGTTACTATCTGGGCTTAAACCATGACAGCGTGCTAGAGCATTCTTCAGCTCTCCAGCTTGTTCATCTGTTTTCCCTCTGTGCAGCCAAGCCCTGGGTGCTCTGAGTGTAAAGAAGTTGTTGGGAGACATGGTTGCTTTTTTTATCATGTCGGAGAAGGTTTTTTGCTGATCAGTGATTGCTGCTTTCTACCAGAAAGCACTTGGTACCTCATGTCTTCCTATCTTTCCATCTAGTCTGCTTTATCAGATCTCCACCTGACTCCATACTGGTGCTGTATGGGCAGCAAGACCTGGTCCCTAACAAGTTTTTTCAGCAGTGCAAGAAAAAACAGACAATATCCTCAACAGCAGATTTGCCTTGGAGAAGCTTCACACTTTGCATTATGAACACCCTGCAAATTCATCCATAGCTGTGATGGATAAAGAGCTTTGACATGGATCATGCATCACACAGCTGATTCCACCACATATCCCATAATGGGTGGAAACACAGATTTAACTCTTGCTGTTAACACAGGTAGTTCATTAATTCTATCTCTGAAACCAGCACAACTGCACCTCACAAAGAATGGCAGTGCCTGGGGCTTCCCCTTCACCTCCATGCTATGAGAAGGAGGAACAACTTCACCCTTCTCTGTGCAACCCACCAACCTGCCAGCAAATCAAAAGTGCAGCAGAAAGGCTTCATTTCAGTCATGCTCTAGAACCCCTATTTGCCTATCAGGGAAGGGACAAGCCTACATACCGCTCAGTGTCCCGGGTGTGCGGTCCCTCTCTGCGGGCTGTGTGTGTGCTGAGGCATCCTGGGGAGCTGGGGCACCACGTGCTCGGTGCTGCGGCTGCCCAGCCCAGCCTGGCCAGGCAGTCTGTTACTCAGGGCACCTCCCTTACCTCATTGCCTGACACAGGGCTGGGCACCCAGTGTGCTGTCCCACACCCAGCAGTGCCATAGGAGGGGAAATAGAAAGTGATTCCTGCAGACATAAGCTCACACGTGTCCTTTCCAGGTTTTATCCGCTTTGGCACTTTCTATATTGCCACATCAGAAGAGGAAAACCTTTTTCAGGATGGGCACTATCCTGACCCTCTGCACTTGCAGTAAACCAGCACCTCAGGCAGTGTGGCTGGTAGAGAGTGCCGCAAGGGGAGCGGGTGGGCACAGGGTGAATCCAGAATAACCTGATCTGGCGGGTTTTCCCCCGGATGTGCTCTATGTGTGTGCCAGCCTTGAGCACTGCTTCACTGCCTGTTGTTTGCAGCAGGCTGGAAGTTTCTTTTTCAAATCAGCATTTGTTTATCCAGCAATAATCCTGAACTTCAAAGGAGTCCAGAGTTAACTGTGAATATAGATTTAGGCCATTTTCTTTTTAATCATTTATTGTTATTATGTTTCTGAAGGAAGAAATCACTCCTTAGAGACTCCAGCCCTGCAGTTAGCTCTAGAGGCCCTATACATCTTCCAGAGCTGAACCTCATTTACCTGGTAACTGAGAACAACACTGTTCCCGTTCCTTATTCCTTTTCTTTTCCATTCCCATCACTTAGAAGAACCAAATACCTTCCCTTGGAGCTTTTAAAGCAATTTTCATCCAAGAGCCAGTGGAGGAGATGCAGCAGCAGCAGCAACTGCCTTTGGGACTGCAGCTTGCAGAGGGCTGGAGTGGAGCTCCTATGGGACTACTGCTGCTCCCTGGTAATTAGTTTACTACCTGAGGGTGCTCTCTCTGTAAAACTATGTACTGAGCTTTGCTTTGCTTTCCCTTGGCTTTAGCCACAGTTGCTGGGCAAGAGGTGCAGGGTGTTATGGGCTGTACATGGGAGGAAACTGCAGCCTTTACACCAAAACCTTCCAGACAGCAGAAAAGCAAACACACACCTGGGCTTTGCATTGGGATAATGACTGCCCTTGGAAGGAGATTTTAACTGTGGTGAGAGCCTGGGCTTAAAGAGTGCAGACTAAATCAAAACCCTCCTCCCTCTCTGGGGAAATATCCTTCCTATTAGTTTGTTTAGCTGCTGGCAATAACTGGCTCAGCTCAATAACAAAGTGCCCCAAGGCGTGGTGCACTGGAGCGCATCTTTGCTCTTTCTCCCTACTTCCTGCCCACACAGGAGCTGGCCCATGGCATGGGGCTTGGGGATGCCTGTTTCACAATGAATTTCTCCTCCTGCTTCATGTGACCTGATTCCCACTGGGTTTGCTATGGAAGTAGAGATGTTGCTGCTTGCAGAGGAAGTGGCAGGGCCGGAAGCCTCATCATCCCAAGGAAGAAACCTCGTGTGAAATGCTTCTGCTGTCTGTAAGTGCCCATTTCATCCAAGAGGTTTCCTGGAAACCAGAAGAAAGGATGGTGAGCTTTGTGCTTTCCCTGGGGAGGTGGCTGTGGCACAGCTCTGGTGCTGGTGTGGGGAGCCCTTGTGTCCTGTCCCTGCATCCTGTGGCAGCCCAGGGTTTGCTCATCCACTGTGGCACACAGCAGAAAGGTGCTTTTAAATCACATACAACGTTTGTGAATGCATCAAGTACTGGGAACACGGGATCAGCTTGGTCTTGACTTAGCAAATAATTAAGTGATGCAGTGCAATGGAATTACATCAGTCTTACCTGCAGCTCCTCCGGGAGGTTTCCACATGATACAGAGAAATTCAGATAAAATTATAGATGTGATATCAAAAAGATGCTGGGTGGGGAATGAATAATCTGCAGTGCAAAGTCACCGCACTGCGATGAGTGCGATGGTAGATTTGGCAGGAGTGAGCTCTTTGCCTCTTCTTCCACCTCCCACCTTATTATCCCTCCTGGGTGCATGGGCCCTATGCGGGACCTCAGCATTTGGGGTGCTGGTGGCTCCTGTCAAAAAAACCCCACACTGCTTGCAGGACTGTCCCTCCCAGGAGCTGTGTCCTGTGAAAGCTCAGCACTGGGAAGATGCTCCCCCTGAAGACTCCTTGTGTGTGGGGCTCTGCAGGGACAGGATGCTTTGCAGGAAGGTGTTTGCTGGGATAAATTCATGTCAAATTCTCCTAGGAAAGGTTTGGCCACTGTCACATGGCAGACTTTGTCCTGTGAAGTGCTGTGGCTGCATGGTTTCAGATTGCTCGTGCCAGGCTAAGCCACGTACCACAGCTGTTAAATGCAGCACCTTTAAAAGGAAACAGCCTTTTACTTCTCTCCTTATCTAGTGTTGAATATGACTTGTGTTTCCTGCTCGCCGCATGTGAGAGGTGGATGAGGGTGGGGGTTGCCCCTACAGTCCACATCTCCTGTCTGTTCCACTTCAAGGGATTATTCCCCCACTGATAAACCATCCTGCTCTGGTTACCACCTCTCCCATTTTTACATAGGTTAATTCACTAACTGAAGGTGAATCACGCCAGCAAACTGGCTTCACCAGCATCCTGGTGACCGAGCATCTGAGTGAAACACAGGAAGGATTACCTTGAGCTGCATGGGCTGGAAGAAGAAATGTGTGAGGATAAAGTTTGACAGGAGGAATGCTATAACAATATTGAGCAAAAGGTGAGAAAAGCAGATCACAAGAGGAGAAGGGTTGTTGGTGATGGTGGGTGTCTCCTGGCAGCACAGTGATGCTGGCTATTGGGGGTGCTGTTGTGTAGCGCATCAACTGTGCCCGCTGCATCCCTGGCAGCGCAGCCCACTGACGCTGGCTTTGCTGCTGGGAGAGAGGAATAAATAAAGGAAATCATAACTGCTTTTACCATTAAAAGAGAAATTAGCTTGTGCAGTGCTAAGCCCTCAGTTTGTGGGCCCAGCGCAGCCAACCTGGTTTGATTGTTTTGCAGACTCCTCTGCAGCCCAACAATGACAAATACCAGGAATTAACGGAGTGTAATTACTCTGTATTAGCTGAATTCACAGTATAGACACAGATCATAAACAGTCAATAATTATTCCTGATTTCACATTTTTAGCAATCTGAATTGCAGCAATTATGCCTGTCCAAGAGAATTAGTTTCATTTTCAATACCTTGGTTCCCCAGTCACTGCCCTTCCTTTAAGATACATCTTTACTGCTGAAAAAAGAGGACATTAAACACAAATCCCTCTCTACTTCTACAGCAAAATGCCCCCCCTCTCAGTCCCCACATTCCTCTGGCTCTGCAGCCCCAAAGTTGCTCTTTTTGCTGCCAGCTGCCTCAAAACACAGAGAGGTGCCTGGTGTGGTATGTACCCCCTGGACCACAGCTCATTTTACCCAGGTTTGTTGCAGGGGCAATTAGCAGCCCTGGCTGTTGGGTGTTGCAGAGATGTCCATGGGAAGGGGTCTGGACAGCACCAAAGCTTGCTATCCATCTCCTGTTGCCAGTTGTGCTACACAAGCAGCGCTTGTGTTTTAAGCATCGTCTCCTTTTCAGATCATGGTTGCAGGCCAGGACATGTTTTCCAAATGCTAATATGCACCTGCAGTGAAATGATGCTGGGGTCTCCAGCCTAGCAATGACTGTGCCCTCCTCAGACAAGAACTGTGAGAGAGGCTGGTGCAGACCTCAGTATTTCCTTGTTACAGGCTACAAATATTAAGAAAAGAGAATGTGAATATAAATTATTAATATTTGCATGGGAAACTTCTAACCCTATTAGTTAAAATTATCATTAAAATTGTTTCTTAGGCACAGGCAGTGATTTCATTACAAAGCGTAGCGGAGCATAATGCCAGCACTGCACAATGATTTGGTCAATTGATGAGAGAGTGAAAAGATCCCATTGTTTGTCTACTGATAGCAGTGCCTTTGGGACCCTTCCTTTTGCGTTGCTCCTAGTAAATACCGAGGGGTAGCAAGTGACCGCCACTGGCCATGTGCTTGTTCAGATGCCCTGGGGTGTGAGATTGTGTTGAGTGTTTATGGTAAGAATATGGGGGAAAGCCAAGCAGATATGGTGGGACTGTGTTATAGGCCACCCAACCAGGATGAAGAGGCTGATGAATTATTCCATAAGCACCTGGAAGAAGCCTCACAATCACCAGCCCTCGTTCTCAAGGGGGACTTCAACCCATCGGATGTCTGCTGGAAATATGACACAGCTGAAAAGAGACAGACTAGAAGGTTCCTGGAGAGAGTGGAAGAGAACTTCCTGACACAGCTGGTGAGTGACCCATCTAGGGAATTTAATATCCATGGATACTAGAAAAAATATCTTTACTGAAAAGTCTGTCAAGCATTAGAACAGGCTGTCCAGGGAAATGGTGGAGTCACCATCCCTGTTGATACTTAAAAGACAGATAGATGTGGTACTTAGGGATATGGTTTAGTGGTGGACTTGGCAGTGCTGGGTTAACAGTGGGAGTCAATGATCTGAAAGGTCTTTTCCAAACCTAAACAATTCTATATTCTATAAAGGGATGAGGGTCTGAGGAGGTTCTGGTCAGAAGCACTTCCCACTGCTGACATCGGGCAGGGAGTTACTTATTCCAGGCAGTGGCTGAGGCTACCAAACAGCAGCAGCAGTTTTTTATGGCACCCATTCCTAGGACACTGCAGAAGGATTATGCATGCTTCCACCACACCAGCTTCTTATTAGATTGCAGGCATGGGTTAAACTGATCCTTGTCAGCAGAAATATAATGCCCTGGGCGATTTGAGCAGTATAAATTGAGGACAAAAGGTGGCCACTTTTACCACTGCTCTCAAGAATGCTCTGCTGGTTTACTGTGTCATCTGCTTTTTATTTGGGACATTTACCTTTGGCCATGGCATGTCTTTCCATTTTTTGCCAATGAGGTGCAATAAATTAATGGGCTAATACACAGACTCTGAGGGGAGGTGAAGTGCAGAGCAGTGACAGCAACAAAGCTCTTTGAATCTCCTTGGTTTGCCACAATAGCACCAGTTTTGCTACAGCTTCCCCAAGGTAGGGACACAGAGGATGTCCCACAATGGTGAGGGGCTTGCAGTGGTACAGGTCACACAGGTGATTTGTCTGTGTGTTATCTCTATTTTGTCCAGGTTACTCATGTATTAGCAGGAAGTAATGGTCCTCGTGGCTGGGTCAGTGGGGTGAGTTTATTTGTGGCAGTTCTGGTATTGTCTGTGACATTGAAAAGCAATATTCGAAGGAGCACACAGTAATCCTGCATGCCAGGCTGGCCAGATTTGCTTATTGGTTATCCGGAGCAGGACTATGGGGATGCAGCATCTGAGTGCTCCAAAATCCCCTGCTATTTGCTGTAATAAGAGTGAGCCATTAAGGGCTGCTCATGTGGGGAACTGCAGTGGGAAACAGTGAAATTGAGGTGGGGATATGGTTTGGAGGAGACAGACCCTGCTCGGGGCCTTAGCTGCTCTCTGGCCCCACAGAGGGGACTTTGCAGGGGTTCATTTTCCTCTTTTTCGCCTTCCCCATGAAAAGCTTCTGCAGGCCAGGTCTGGTGTATGTGACAGGGTTGTGCAGGGGGCTGCTGGCATCTGCTGCTGCAGCAAATTGCAGTAACATATACTGTAGTTATTGACAGACATCTCTTGATTTGCTGGATGTTGTGGAGTGAAGCCCTCGGAGCCTAACCCATTGTTCTCACAGGGGTTCCTCGTTGGAGGGAGAGCGCTGAATCCCTGTGAGTTCTGTGTAAGCAGCACGTGCTGATTTGAACATCCTCCCTTGCTACAGAGGTTAGGTGGGGGATACGGTTTCCAGCTATAACACTATTAGAAAGACAGCATGTACACACGTCTTGCAGAAAACCAGAAAAGCTTCTAGGTACAGGTATAGCAATATGAATTGCCACCTTGCTCAGATGAGCAAAGAAGTGTGACTAAGCAGGTAAATCCACTGGCCATACGTGGTAGTAGCTTAGAGCAATGTAACAGCTCTTTTGCCTTCAGGAGCTGTTGCACAGGCTTTGGATTTGCAGTCTGAGCCAAAGATATTGACTCTGGTCTGCCTGAATCTAGTTTATGCTAAAGTGCAGCCCTAAAGCCTGTGGCTGCCAGTCTGAGTTGTATGAAGCCCAAAAATCCTGCCTGCTGTGGGGGTCTGGCACCCCATCTTGGGACTGCAAGGCAGTGGAGGGTGAGTAATGTACTAATTCAGCTGCCTTGTTATTTTTACTTACCTACAGTAGTGGCTGATTAATTAAAGATCTCCCACCCCACTCCACTAACTTCCCGGTGCTTGCAGCAGAGGAAATCCTGCCTTTGTGCTGCTGCTGGACCTCCCCAGTCCAGTAACCATTATACTGCAGGCAGAATGTCTCTTTAAAAAATGCTATAGAAACTAAAACTGTCCAGTGAGAACAAAGCCAGTGGGGCTTTTTGCATCTACTGTTTTTTATTGTATTCTGTTGTATTTATAAAGTAGATCCTGGGAGAGCCCAATCTTTCCTCCCAAGCTTGTAATTCCTATACCTCTTCAAAAAGATTTCTGCTCACAAAGGAGATAAAACATAGCAATACAATGTTCTCTGACATTTGAACATGCTACTGAGAATCTGAATTAAAAGGAACAAACTCGGAAAGTATCATTTATACAGCAATCAACTTTTTAAATTCACCATCTGCTAAGAGTTACCACCCGGTGTAAATGTGTCTTTATTGCTAGACAGAGAATAGGAAATAACTTGAACTCTTCTGCGCCTGCTGGGTTTTTCTTGGTGCTGCACATGCACTGAATCACAGTGGCTGGTGTGCCACAGGGTGCCTGTTGCACAACTCCTTTGACTCCAACTCACTACACAGTACAAATCTGAATACCAGAGCTATTAGGAGGAATGATTTGGGGTTGTTACAGTTAGAGCATAGTGTCAGCTATCTGCAAAGTCTAAAGGGCAAGAAAACCAACCAGACCTCAAACGAGGGACCCAGCTTGGGTTTGTATAGAGAAACCTGATCTTTTTCTGGCTTGCTGCTCACTGCCCTCCCACCCCAATGATATTTCTTGGCCTCTCGGAGCCCTTTCTACTCTTGTCTTCTGATTTCATCATAGAATCATAGAATAGTTAGGGTTGGAAAGGACCTTAAGCTCATCTAGTTCTACTATCAAATTCTTTGCTCTGTGCAACTTGCCTAATGCTCACCTTGCAGTTTGTGTCCTCATTTTGGTCTTCCACTGCTCACAGTCTCCTAGGAAGGTTGTGAGCTTTTTGATACAAAAATTTCCCATCAAATTTTGTCTTCCACTAAGCCCAGTCTGTGTTCAGGTGAAGCTTCACCCTGTGTTGCTCGCTCTGTCTTGGCAATCGTGCTGGTTTCCCTCCTACCTCTCCATGCACAAGACTCAAACCAGGGCAGTTAATATATTAATTAATCTACTAAGTTAACTGTAATTCGTTGTGTAGAGACATACCCTTGGCTTGGCAGAAGGGTGGCCAACACATGCTCTGATGGCAAGTATTTCCAGCCTGACTATGGGTCTGGAGTGCCTGAACACCTGGAGCTTGATGGCCAGTGCTGCACGGTGAGTGTATTCTGCTGTCCTTCTATCATCATCACTCATATAACCTTATTTATTGCAAAATGAAATAACTCCTTAAAAGCTAAATTGTAATCTGGTGTGAAGTGCATAACCACCATGCCCAAGGGCAATTGCCAAGTGCCAAAATGGTCTAATATGGAGTCTTACAGAATCTCTAAGAGGAAGTATTTATTTGTGGGGCTTAGGAAAATAGGTTGTGAGCTGATTCTCATTTTAACATGTTTACCCAAGAACTGTCATCTCCAAAGTGCTGTGTTTTCTGATTCAAAGGTGATACTCCATCCTTCTGAAAGAAAAGCCTTCAGCTGATGGAGAGATTATATGCATCTCTCGGATAAATTATTCTGTTGTACAAGATCAAATAGGGACAGCCACGGTAACTAATGAATTCCGTTTTATTTATTTGAACAGTATTTGTATCAGAAGACCAAGATGCAAATAAAAGTGAGACAAAGGTCAGAGTTCACGGCACGCACGTTCACGTTCACGGCAAGGAGGAAACATTCTGCTGGAAAATCTTCAGAGATCCACAAAGGGTAGTGGATATAATGGTGACCACGCAGTTAAATTACCCTGCATGATATGATCTTGGCAAACGCACTCACAGGAAGGTCACTGGCTGAGGAGGAATGCTCAAAGGAAATCATAATTGGCTTGGCACTGGGAAAATATGCCTGAGCTCCATGGCAGTTGTTACCAAGTGAAGGAAAGCAGGCAGCAAGGCACGCCATGTCTCCCTTCCCTGTGAGTCAGGAATGGCAAGAAGGATCTACAGAAAATGACACAGGATGCCTGGGTGTACACTGTACAGTGGCCTAAAATGTTTTATTACCATACATAATATGGTAGTACATTAGCATAATAAACCAGACCTTGGAAGTATGATGGGCTCAGGCCCAGGTGGGCCAAATTTAATGACACAAGGTTCCTTGCTAGTCTTACACTACCTGCAATTTCTGATGTCATAGTGTCTGCAACAAATTATATGTTTGTTTTTTTTTTTCCTGCAAACCTAGAAAAAACAGAGGAAAAATAAAATCACCTCACAGTATGTCGAAACCCACTTTTCTCTGGTAGCTGGCAAAGGAGACTTGTGCAGCCCTGTTTTGCCCTGAGCTGTAAAGTAGCTTCTTCCACATGTTACACTCACAACTGGCTGCTTCATATACCTTTATAACTTTAGGCTCTTCAGCCTGAATCTCAACTTTTAACTGGAATGTCTTACTTCCTCAAGCCTTGGCATAACTCCTGCCACAAAGAATTTGGGCTTTTTAGATACAGAGTTATGTGTAACGAGTTTCAAGATGACTTCAGGTGAAACCGCATATAATGAACTGTATGTAGTTTCTGTTGGCTACAGAACTCCCCACTAGCTTTTTAACCTTTCTTTTGCTATCATCATCTGTCTTTTGTCCTTGTTCTATTAACTGGTTTTAATAACCTGTAGCTCAGTTTTAGTATTATTGTTTTCTTTATCTCCAGCACCTCAGAACTCTAATCAGTGTAATTCAGTACGTGATAGAACCACAGTGGCTGTGATTTCTTTGAAAATCCCAAGATAAGATAAGAACACTAAATACATCTTAAAAATGATTTAACTCATTCCTTTCCTTGGCAAAAGCAAGGTACCTTTCAGGAGCAAAAGCAAGGAAGTTGAACAGGGTGATGGTGGGCTGAGATACTGCAGAACCCAGCAGCAGCTCTGCACTTTCAGTTCATGTATTTCATCGTGCTCTGATGGGTTGCAGGGTTCTTAATAATTGCTCTTTGTGGAAACATTAATGCGCACTTTGAGGAAGAAAAAGGTATTCCATTACTTTTTTTTTTTTTTTTTGTGAAAAGCTATAAAGTTTCAAGAAGAAATGCTGTGATCAAAAAAGCAGTCACTTCAAGGAAAGATCTTCTTTCTCGTTGTAAAAACCAGGATCAAATTTGTTCCCCATGACCTTCCTCCCAAAGTTTTTTGAAGCTATCAGGAAGTGTTTGCTTGTTCTTGACAGTGATGTTAAACTAATGGGGCTGTCCTGATTTCCTTCTCTGAGAGAAGAACGCCAGACCTACAAGTCCATTCTAATTCTGAAAAAACCAAGGACTTGGATGTGGCTGCTCTGGCTCATAGCTTCCTACTGAAAAAAAAACCCAAACCCACTTTACACTATGAAGATGAAATGTCAGACTTTCCTCAGGAGTTGAGTTCTTTCTGACTCTGCACAGGCCTGGGTGACACGGTGCCATTTCACACAGCCACCCTTTTCCTTGGGTGCCCTGAGGGAGACCCTACCAGAGGGCCAGCGCTGCCTCCTGTGCCAATTATGACCAAGTTTTATTCACTTAGTGCTGGACAGGGAGGCCCATGGACACCCCAGCCACAGCCAGGAGACCGTTACCCCCTGCAGGACCGCCGCTGAAAAAACCCGAATTAACGGGTAACTCCCGCCCGCCATGATTGATAGGTCGAGCCACGCCCTGGGCGCCGCCATTTTAAACGGTTCCCACCGCCCAGCTGGCCGCCCCTTCGCCGTACGCCGAGCTCTGGGTCCGCCCGCTCCGCAGGTGAGAACCGGCGGGAGCCGGAGTTCACTGGGCCGCGAAGCCCTGGTACACGGCGGGTGCGTGGGAGAGACCCGGCGGCGGAGGTGCGGGGGAGCCGGTCGGGCCCTGGGTGCCGCTGCCGTGGAGCACGGAAACGGGTCTGCGGGGATGCCAGGTCTTGAATAGTGGATTTTGTGTCGAAACGTTTTGTGATCGGCGTTTTATGGAAGAGAAAACCTGGAGCTTATTATTGTCGTTTTAATTCTGCGATTTGTGTGTACGGGCTGGCTGTGCTGCTTTTCACATAGGAACACCAGTACTGTCAGTATAGCTTATTAATGGTCTTTCTGCCTATTTATTATGCTAACTTCTGTTTTGAGAAAATATATAGTGGTATGACAAATCCAGCTTTAAATACTCCGTATGTGGAATTCATTTGTCTGGAAGATATTAAAACCCTTCATCAGTGATAAAGTGCTTTCTCTGGTGTGTCCCAGCCTACCTTAAATCAGCACTGGCTTTGGGCATGTAATGGTGAGTTACATGTATTAACAGTCCTGGATCTAACCCTATGTTCCCTGTAAAAAAAAAAAAAAAAAAAAAAAGGTCATTTTTCAATGCAAATCAGTAGTAGGTGCGAATTCTCTTTATGTTGCTTCACATTTTTAACTTTGGAATATAAAATCTTAAATGCAGCTTCTTCAACACTGGGATGTTGATGATAAAAACGTATTCATATGCAAGTTAAGTCTTTTGACTTAAAATGGAGTAGCTCTGATTGTGAAGTTTTGTAGGGCTGTATGAGTCTGTCCATCCCTCCCTCCCTTCGGGTTAGAGCACTGCTTAGTGCTAAATAACTTAGAGAGGCATGAAGGTCTATTTAGTATTTCTGAAATACTCTTTTGCTTGTGACTATTTGAATCCTGGGGCTACGTAAACACAAAATGTTATTGAAATACTTGAATGAAACATTCTAGTTTAAAGCAACAAAATATAAGAAGAACTCATAGGATGGAGATATTTTTGCAGGGTCTTAAGTGTTTTGTGTGAATGGAAAGATCAGAAGGCCCTTTGGACTGCTGCCAGTTTCTTTTGGATGCAGGAAGCATTGTGAAACTAATGATTGAAGTCAGTGTGCAAATCAAGACCTTACAAGGTAAATCCTGATAGGAATCTCTTTTTCCAAAGATAAACAGCTTTGTTGTCATTTAGCTTTATAAGCTACATTTTTGGTTTGTCATTGACTGACAGTTTAAGCTTATTATTTCCAGTTGGACAGATGTACTGAAGCCTGTGGCTCAGGGCAGTAAGAAAATAAGTTTGATCTGTGATTGAAAAATGAGTAAATTGCTTCTTCATGGCATTCCATAAATATGTCATATCTATTTATTTGACAAATATGCAAAAAATTGAGGACTTGCATTTCAAAATGCAGTTGTTTTTTTCTAAAATAATCCCACTGAATTTTAAGCACAGTTGATTTTTAGAATTTCTGGAGGAGGAAAGTTGAAAAATATTGCAACTATCAGTTTTTCAGCCTATTCTCTTTTGGTTTTAATCACAGGTTACTATAAAGACAATAATACTTGATACATAATAAAAGCAGTTCTTAATATTATCTTAGTACTTACATGACAAATACGTTATTCACTTAATGCTTTTAGCAACTGCCAATCTTAATAGCAAAGGTGATTTCTAATCTTTATTTGTAGTAGCTTAATGGAAATTGAAAAGTTACAAATAAGCAATATATAAGCAAGTATGTATTGCAGTGTCATTTGCAATACTTCTTGTCTTTAGGAAAGACAAACTGACAAAGTTTACAGTAATCAGCTTAGTATGAATGAATTGTCCCAACACAAAGTTTACAAATCTTTGGTCTAGTTTCCCTTTCACTAAAACGAGCCAGCTTGTTATGAACTTGAAAGTTACAAGGGCCATCAGTTTCCTGAGTCTGTATAAAATACGTTTTGCAAATTAGTAAATAAACTAGCTTCCTGTATGTCAGTTTAAAACCCAACTACATTGGTGACAAATATCAAGCCATTTTGTAAGAATGAGCTGTAGTTGATAATCTGAAGACTCCTAGTGATGGTATGAGGTTTATAGTCCTTCATTTGCACAGTTTTGTATTTTTCTACTACCATATACTTCCTAGATGTTACCTCTTCATACATGCTCAACCCTTTCTGTGATCTATTAATAGAAGTCATAATTATTTGATCATCTTTACTATCTTAAACATAATTCAAATGAGAACTTTTCAGTTGAGACACCTGCTTCTTCCACTTAAAAATAATTAATTAGTAGCAGAAGTTTTTTGTGATAAAGGGGTGTGTCTTCACATATATGTTCTTTATGTACTCAGAGCCAACTGAAAGCTATCTCCATACAATACAGTGCAGATAAATTAGTGATGTGAAGCCAGAACTAATAAGCACTGCTGAGAGACAAAGTGTATTAGCATAGTGTTGAACCCAAGTTAATATATCAAGGTGACTTCCACTCATGCACTATATGCAGAGCTGTTTGCATCTTCCTTCAGAACCCTGTGTGATTTGCCATTAGTAGACTGGCTCCTACCTTATGAGAACGCAGTGAAGAAAAAGTATTACATGCTGTGTCTTATGTGTAATTCTGACTACAGCAGTGTCTGCAAATACTGTAGCTGTCCACCTTGCTAAGTAGCTTTACCTTTCAATCGTGAAGAATGGTATGGTAATGAAGTGACCTATACATGCTACACATTAAATGTGTCAAAATATATAGTATGATTACAGTCTCAGAAGACTCCTGACCAGAATATTAGTGGTAGTCTATGAAAAAGGTGAGTTACTCTTTTCAGTCTTGGAACTTTATACTTTTAATACAGTCACTCTTCCATCAGGATCCCTACATTTGTTTAGCTCTAATAGTTTTCCCTGAGATGTAATAAAGCTTAACATAACTGCATAATATGTGAGGGTTGTATGAAATGCATGCCGTTTGGCAAATCTGGAACTGATTTTAAAGCAAAAGTGAAAGGGCTTTGCTCCAAGTAAAAGCAGCATCTTCCTTTCTACCTCTTTCACTTAAAATGAATACATAAAACCTGGGGGTTTGTGAAATCCTTGGTTACAGAAGTACATCACTGACAGTTACAGCAATACTGATTGTAAATATATGCTGTTGGAGGGCCTCTCTTCTGCTCTCTTGCACTACTAGTCCTTCATGTTTAGCTCTGCCCAAGTGACTCAAAAGCAGTAGGTCACTCTGAGATTAGCTCAACAGTGCCACTACTTCTAAGACATGAATCATGTAATTTTCAGTAGTTGTGGCTTTTTTAAAGGCTGTAAATAATAGCAAAGATAAGGCAGCAGACAAAAAAATGAACGATGATTTCCAGAATGACTGTTCTGTATGTAAAATGAATATGTATATATAAATAATACATGTGTTAGAAGTACATTATTTAAAAGGCATTTCTAAAACACCTAGTTCATGGTTTAGAATAGTTCAATATAGCTGTTGATGTAGTCATTCTTAAAAAACCCAATTATGCTAATTGACCAAGTGGGAGATTTGTATGGAAACTTGTCTAAAATACAGAATCATGCAACTTGTGTTCAATGTGCAGCGGCAGCATGAAAGTAATAAGATCAACATACTAATTGCATTTTTGATAGGCCTATTACAAATGCCATAGTGTCTAAATTTCCCTTTCCTTATAATTGAAAATTTTAAACTGAACTGGTGTTTCTGGAAACAGCCCAGGGTAAATTTCTAATACCTGATTGGGTTTCCATTTTTATTTTATTTACAGACAACTTTAAGACATTACTGTCTGAGAAGCTTGAAATTGTTTTTTTGCCTGTGAAAACTGGAAAATGTTCAAAGAATCAGTATCAGGTAAAACAAATAGGGTTTTTTTACCCTTTTTAATTTCATCTCTGGGAGAACTCAGCTAAAGTTGGCTTATTTGGGGGAAGTGGGGTGGGCAAAAAGTCCAGGTAAAAAAAAATATTTTGGAATGTGTATTCAGTATTTTTTCTAACAATGTTATAAAATAGGAGGTAGCTGCTGGTGCTGTCAGGGCTAGCATGCACACTAACATGCTGTGACCCATGACTTCTTGTCTGTCTTTACCCTCATGGGCCACGGAAGGCGCACCATCTGCTCCCACCGTGTCATGGGAGCAGGCTCAACATTTCACGTATAGTCAGAAAATGGGGGTTAGTTTATTCTCTTGGTCCAGCACAGGTTTGTAACAACAGTCATTGCTTCATTTAATTCACAGATCTTACTGTCCTTTTTACTTTTCCTGGCCTTCGTTTTTGCCACGCTTTGCCTCCCTTTCTCTATACCAGTGCCTTTCTAAGAGATCAACTCACATGTAATTTTTCTTTCCCCCACTGGTCCCAGAGGTGCTGTGTCTTACCAGAAATGTGTATTTCTGATGCTGTTACATAGGCTGTCTGAGCTTTATATAGTATTTTTTGGTTCCATTGCCTTGGTGCTGTCAGCTTTGCAGGACTATGCTCGCCAAAAGATGTTCCATACTCCCCTCCAGTTGATTGTGGAGTTTGACAGTTGCTTTCTTAACTCCCCCTTGGCCACCCATGAGGTCCAGCCATCCTCCATGGCAATAAAGAACTTTTTCT
The DNA here is from genome assembly GCA_026283785.1 of Coracopsis vasa. Taxonomy (NCBI): domain Eukaryota; kingdom Metazoa; phylum Chordata; class Aves; order Psittaciformes; family Psittacidae; genus Coracopsis; species Coracopsis vasa. The sequence continues at coordinate 2,599 of JANHGB010050679.1, read as the reverse complement.
GAGGCCATGTCTGGTATTTTTTTATGTCCTGTTCAGTATGTTCAACTGAGGGCCTACTCAAGGGCTGAGTATTAACAAAAGGTACTTGTAAATATGGGAGAAAAAGCCACTTATCCTTATCCATTATAAATTTTAAAAACATTTTATGAATGCAGTTTCTGGAATGCCATTTTGAACCTCCTTAGAACTTAGTCTGGTCACTGGGGTTAGCCATGTGAATAGAAGATGCCAGGTGTGGGTGGGCAGAGGAAAATGCCTAATTCATACATGGTGCAGAGTTGGTGTTCTGTGAAAACATTATTTTGCTGGCAAGACTGCTCACCCCTCTTGTTCATTCTGACTTGTGGGCGATTGTTTGGGCAGCTGAGCAGAAAGAATTAGGGAGTGCAGACAACTAGGAATGAGAAGAGAGCAGCAGAGTTGCAATGATTGATTAAGTCAACTGTGCTGTTGAGAAAATGCTTAGCAAACTGTAGGCTGAGTGTGTCAGATGTCACCAAAAATGTGACATCAAATGGGAAAAATATTGAAGCAAATAATTCCCTAAGGAGACGTGCTAAAGCCTACATCCCCCCAGAGCCTGGGGTTAGGTTCTTTGATGTCTAATAGTGCACATGCTCTGTGTAAGGAGCTGTCACCTGGCAGGGACATTCATAATCTTTTTCCACTATTAATTATCAGATGTCTTGTGAAGGCTGCAGCATGAGTACAGCCCTTTTTATGGTAATACTTGTAGGGTCAGATCTACTATGTGGCCACTTAAGTTGGACCACTAAAGATAGTAAATTTTTGTGAGTTTCCCAGACTGGTCAAATCAGGCTAGAAATTGGTAACTAGTAGAGAAGTTACTGGGAAATGTCTTTTAACATACCTGTGTAGACAGATTGTATAAAGTTCATTTCCATAGAAAGACAAAACATTCAATCTGCAATAGCTTATATTTTAGCATTAAGTTTTAAAACTCGCCTCATTTGGTGAGTGGTATAAATTAACCACATCCAAATATAAATTACTAATCTCAAAACATCAAAAATTATTGTAATTTTGCTTTTTAGAGAATGACATAAAATGTAAAACATTGCCTGGTATTCCTTTAATTTTATGTTCTGCTTCTCCATTAAAGCCAAATATTGACTATTTTAATTGCTATGTTACAGCAGTCAAGAAGCTGTTATTAATGTTCTGCTGTCTGACTGATCAGTAATACTGACTGTGGTAACAGCCTCGTGTGGGGAGGGATTGTTCTTATCTACTCATCTTGGCCATTGATGATTCATTGCTGAGCATGTGGTTGGATGGTGTATCCTTAAACCATTTCATTGTCGTTTCATAGAGTGGCCCATTTGTTGAAATACTCAGTGCTCAAGGCAAGAACCCAGGAGCAAAATGGGAGATTTCTGGCAATCCCATCAGCTATATGAAAGTACATTTTTTTAGAGAAACTTATAAAAGGAGTATAAAACAAAAAAATGTGAATGAAGATTAAAATTAGAAGGTAATGAGGGCTTTGACCTGACAGTGTAGTTGGCACTTGCAGTTCTGTCATTATGACAGACTAAATGACTGTTTAAATTAGTTCTTTGTGCCTGCTTGCAGACTAGTTTGGTTGCAACATAGTTTTATAGTTTAAATATTTAGGAAGTAATTTTGCTCTTCTGCTGTCTAATGGGTTGAGTTGGGCACATTGGATCACGAGTCCTGTTTGTCAGCATTATTTGTTCATAAACCATGCGAGTAAAGGACATAATCCATTAAAATAGATTATCATCATATTTGAACTCCTGTCATACTTGCAGTGCGATCTGCCATTTCTGATGTAAAAAAATCAGCTTTGCATGTTAGTGTGGTTGATTGTGAGAAAAATTCTGTCACAATGCTTATGTTTGGTTATTGTTCTTTTCTGTAGGAATATGATAAAGAAGTAAAAGGCTTTGTTTTTGTACTTGAAGGAAACAGTTGAGTCAACAAAATACAGCTACCAACGGAAACTAGACAAACATGTTAAGTATCAAAGAATTTAATGTCTGTGATGTTGTTCTGATTATTAAATCAATCTTGTAATATAAAACTTGCTCTATTCTCCCTTATTTTGGGCATAATTCAGTATTAGCAAAGTGGTTTTTCATTAACTTTTTAGATGGTCAGATACAAATAAGTAAGAGGTATAGAAATTAAAGTAATGGCTGTAGGGAAGATCCTTGTTGATACACGCTGTCCTAGTGCTGCTGGGTTCACTTCAATGCCTGATCCTGCTACAGACTGATGCCTTGCAAATGTCTCACTGCCTTCAGCGCTTCAGTCAGTGATTCTATTGGCATTATAGAATATGAAATAGGTTCCTCTCCCCTATCTCATTTTACTTTTTAGAAAAGAAATTTACTGTTACCTTAATTATAATAAATACTAGTTCAGTGTATCTTTCTGAGAAACACAACTTTTTTTATTGCCAATGTTACAATAAACTGTTACATCCTAAAATGAGGATTGAGAGTTAATGTTGTGGATTATCACTGCTAAGAGTAGTTTTAAATTTAGCTAATGCTTCAATAATACAGTCAAATTTTCATCTGTTACTATTCAGTGTCTTCATCTCTTGGAG
>JANHGB010050678.1:0-27197 GCA_026283785.1 Coracopsis vasa | reverse complement strand
ACCATCAGCATAGCTCACAACCTCACAAGGGCACGCAAGCTCTTTCCCCACGACAAGGGGGTGTCCGTGAAAGAGTGAAGGTTTTCAGAGTTAATATAAAATACAGAGACTGAAACATATCAGTAATGGCTAAATTTAACTTTACCTCCTTTTAAACTAGTCTATAATGGTGTAATAATAGCACTATATTTTTTATTACACTCTAATATGATTGCAGAAAAACTGTCATAAAGTTAAGGTTATTCACCAATTCCTTATGTACAGTATATTTCTGAAATGAAAAGTTATAGCAAGGCAAGCTGAAATTTCTAATTTGCCTAGCATGTCTTCAGTAGTATTCTGTGGGCAAGGCCCCTACTTTTCTGAATCTGAGCAGTCATCTGATATATGCTACTGATTTTCCAGTAGAGAAAGCATGAGTATTTCAGGACAAAGTCCGAACATCCAGGCTTATTCCTGACTACATTTGGCTTCGACAACCGTCACATACACTACTTAAATTTAAATGTTACTACTATTCCACTACTGTACTGAAAGTTGCTGCTGGCCTATATTTTTGTAGCTATATATACACACACACACATAAAATCTATTCAGTACTCACTGAATCCTGGATAACGTCAATCTTCATGGCAAGAACCTTATATTTATAGTAGCCAGCACCAAAATAGCCCATGTATACATCCTTAATATATGTTTGCACCAATTGCATCAAAACCTTTTCAGTCTCTAGTAAGCCCATCTGACTTTCCCTTGTATTTCCTTGTATAGTTTTTTCACATTGTTTCATAAGCTTTTCTAGCCAGAAAGCACACCGATTTCATGCTATCCCTTAGCAGGAGCTGTAAGCTGAATATTACTGATGGTATGTGTTAAACATAGCAATTTCTGACAGCCTATCTTCTTGATATGAAGGCTGTGAGAGATGAAGAATCTGTCATCAACTGGCAGCTTGTTAGCTGTCTTGGTCCCAGTACCAGTTTCAGAGGACACAGGGGAAGGAGCAGTGTTTTCTCTAACTTTGTGTTCTTGGAGATCTACATTTGTGTTGTCTGAACTGAGGTACAAATAGTGCCCAGGGAAGAAGAAACAGTGAAGTTGTGTGGCCATGAAGATATTCCCATAGTGCATAGGAAAGAGCATAAGTAATTCAGCAATACAAATGGTGTGGGAAGATGTAAGTCTATATATAAAGTCTTAGAGGATAAATATGTGTGTGCCTTAATTTTTATTTTTATTTTTTAAGAAGTTTAAATGTAATAACTTCTTGCCCTCTAAGTGTGCAAGACATGACTAAGCAATTTTTATTGTATCAACAGCATTTTAAAGTAATGATTAAAATGACAGGCTTTTATTACAGTTTTAATCCACAATGTGCAGTAAAAGTGATTAAAGAGGAACATCATGAAGTTAGTATTGCAATTTCTTCATATAGCAAGCGATACCTATTTTTGGAGAATGCTGCAGAGCATTTGATTACACGATCAACATTAAATGGTTATAATACCTTCCCTTGCTACCAAGTAAACTACTAAACTGAGTCCTTAGATCTGAGAAAATCTGCATTTTTGCAATCATGATTTGCAGAATAAGTGAGAAAAAGATATATTTGTAGCTCAAAATACCCATCACCCAGGAAAAAGACAAACAAGGCTCTCAATTCCTTGCTTCACATGATGGTAGGAAGCAGGCACCATTTTTGCCTTGGAGGTAAAAAGCAGTCTTGTCATCTATATGGGGATGATTCCAGATACTGGCAGACACCTGAAAAGCTGGATGAAGAACCAGCCATCCTGTCAAATAGCAGCTACAAAAGAATTAATAGGGAGCAGAGAAGAGATTTAATTTATCAGGTATAATAATTATGCACTGCTGTGTCTAGGAGATTCTTGAACATTAGTATTTCCTTTTTTAATATGATTTTGAACATATCACCTCAAGTTTTCTGAAAGTGTGATTCTCCTTTTTAACTTGCCATCTATTTGTAGCCTCCTAATGGCTCAAATTTATAGAACAACACTGTCACATAATTATGGAAGGCTTACTTTAGGAAATGATACATATTTTAGTTATAGACATATTTTAGGTATAGATGATACCCAGAGATAAAACTTACATATTTTTCTTCTTCTGAAAAAAATATATTAAAAAAAATAATCCAAATACTTGAAAGCACTTTTGAACCCTTTCATTATCTTTTCAAAGAAACACTGAAGTGGAGTCACCTCTCTGAGACCACCACTTCACAGTCTAGCAGAAGGGTCAACAGGCATTTCAGACTCAGTAAGCAAAGCTGAAATAGAACATGCTGAAAGCAAATACACAGGATAGGGAATGCATTTTACTTAAATGTGAGTTGATGCTATGTGTGTTGTGGTTTTTTCCTGGCATTTTTTTCTTTTTCTAACAAATGTATTATGAGCATTCAATGAGAGGTCAAAGATTACTTGATGAGGTAAAAACTTGCTTTTTTTTTTTTTTTTAGATTGCCAGGGGACAGTATGCCAGGAACAACAACCTCAGAACACAGGAACTCTATTTTAACATGATTCAGTGTGATAAACTTGCTTAAACACAATATTTTTCTTATACTAACATCAGAAAAAAATACTGGTCTACTTCCAGGCTCTTTAACTATGTCCCACTTTAATATTAAGTTTGAATAGATAAATGGAAACCAGAACTATAAAGTATTTATAAAAGAAATATCAAGTTGCAAATTTCAACAGAAAATAAAGAGAAGACTCAATCATCAATACAAGAATAACTGCACAAATTAATGGTAGATTTTGCACCAGTTCATTATATGAGTGTAGCAAATGTAGTAAAGAGCTTTTAGGAACAGTTTCTGCTCTGCAAAATTAGGTTAGCAGACAGATACAAATAGCAAGATCAGTGGCAGGATAATAGCAATAACACAACACTGGCACTGGCACATACCACAGAAATAACAGAAATGTCTAGGATTACAGTAATAAAGAACAGTGAACTTTTCTTTTTTTTAAGTCAATAACTGATGAGAAGGAGAATTTCCCTAAAAGAAGTTATCTCTTTATAGACTACAAAAAAAGGCTATACTAGGTAGATGTGATTCTCACTCTGATGAGGCCAATAAAGGATGGTGAGGACACTGGGCTAGAGGGGCCTTCAATCAGGTGGCAGGTCCATTTTATGGGCTCTACAGTAAGGCTGAGAAAAGAACGAAAAAGGGATAATTTTTAATTATCTTAAGGGGGAACTGCCTTTGGACCATAAAAGGAGCATCAACAGGGTAAGTTCTGTCCTTGACTGTTATGGATGAATCTGTTTGGGGAAAAAAAAAAAGGAGATACTAGTCACTCTGTCACCTGCCTAGAAATTTCCAGCAGCTTTATATTAATTGGCATTTGAAACTATTGTAAGGGAGAAAAACCCTTTAGGAGAAAGTTCACACCACTGGATTTTTTTTACCATTTTCTCTCTTCTTTCTATTATTTTCATTTTCTTTGCAGATGTGTTTTACATAAAACATAAATAAGATCAGTCTCAGCAAAAGGTACTTTCTGAGAGTTATTTCAAAAGTACTATGGGTCTTATGAAACAAATTTATTGGATTTTATTTAAAAGGAGCAAAAGAAATTAGTGGTTTCACTATTCATGAGAATTCTGCTCTAAAGAGAAGTTTCTAGCTTATCTTTAACACATGAACCCTAACTAATGCAATTTTTTTTTTATAATGTTCATATTGAAGGCCTAATATCTTCACTGTTAGTCTTCCAAAATCTTTTCTGTGCAGCTCAGCTATTTTTCAAAATCCAACTGAAGCCCTACAGACCACTTTTGAACTCCAAACTACCTAGTTTCTTATCAGCTTTTTCTTCTTGGTACAGACTTGCATCAATTTTTGCTCTCAGCTTGCTCCTCAGACAACCTACTGTTTGAGAAGATTTTGGCATAAAATGCAGCTCTGGAGGAAATAATGTATATTTAAAATAGCAGGGATTTAGCAGACATGAAAGACCTGCACTCACTTGTATTTACTTGTATTTACTTTTGAAGTCTTCATTCCAAGGTGTAGATGCTTTTATTAAACACAGAATCATAGCATACAAACTCATAAACATCATAAACAAAATCATAGCATACAAACTTACCAACCACCTCTAACTTCATCCCTTACAGAGACTAACTGTATTTTTTGTTTTATATTTTCCTTAATACCTCATTCCAATCCACAGTGGGAAAAATGAACCATGTCATATTATCGCCTCAAATTCATCAGGTCTGTTGTAGTGGAATAGTGAATTCCTGAGTCTAGGGTATCTGACAGAAAAAAAACAAGCCATCATGAAAAGCAAATTAAAATCATGTTACTTGTATTTCATTTTGAATGCAGTATTGAAATAATGATGAACTTACATAGTGAATAACAGTTTGCAATGAAGGGAATTTCAGTGTGTGAGAGTCTTAATACTGTAATTTCTTTTCTATCTGGTATTTTGTCTTCTATGAATCATATTTATCAAAAATGGGTTTACTTTATTGTGCTTTAACTTCTTTGCTCTAATGTATCTTTGGATGCATTATTTTTACTTCTCTGAAGGGCAGTAGTCATTGCTTTGTGACTATTAATAGTCATAAGAAATGTGGGGTAGTCATGAAGTAAGTCCCAGGGTTATGTGTAGGCCTGGACCTACCTAGTGCTGAAGAAATACATCAGTTCAACATTTTGTAATTGATATCTTTCTGAAATTTTTCAAAACAATTTATGAGGGAAGACTACTGTAGAACTCTACCTCTTTCAAAATTACTGAGAAAAAAAAAATGTTTAAAATCTGCCAAGACATTTCAAAACATAAAATATAGGGTTGAATTGCAAGATGATGAATAAAAGGAAAATAATAAAAAAACCCCACTGTTAACAGAAAAATACTGAGCTCAGTGTAATGCTGAGTCAAGATACAATAAAACATTTTGACGTATTTTAAATTTTAAACTTGGCATTTTGTAATTTATATGGTTGAAACTGTTTTTTTTATGTAAATATTACATAATTAAAAATACTTTTAACCTCCCTGAATTATATGTGTTTTCACATATTTCATGTGTTTTTCTATTGTAGAATTCTACATACAAGTGCTTAGAAAGATATTTTTACTATAAAGTCTTGTGGTTCTAGAGGTCATGGTACAGTGAAGTAATCCCAGCATTCTCGTTCTCCTCCCAGTGGGAGATAAAAAATAAGAGAAAACTGTACAGTTTAATATAATGGTTATAGAAATCTTGTACCTGGCCATTGCTGACAGTTGTTTCAGAAGTGTGACACCACAAAAAAGGCCCAGCTGACCTATTAGAGCATGGCTTTGGGCAGTTGGTGCTCTCAGCAGCCAGTGAGAATGAGTTAAGCACAGTATTTAAGCACAGATATCGTCATTCTTTTCTTTCTTAATAACTTTGATTAAAATAAGCTCTTGATCATTCCCACCCTGTGACTAACAGAGTGCTCAAGGTGCTGCAGCTCATACAGCAAGAGATAGCTACAGTGGTGCAGCACCAGCAGCATCTGAGAAACAAATCTGTCACCCGGTCACCTGATATTCTTCTCTTACTCAGTGCACCAGCTCCCCCAGTGCCCTCTTATAATCAGTGACTGAATTATCCTAGTACCTACCCTAATTAGCAAAGATTGATCAGCATTAAAATATGGAAATTACATTATTATTAATATAAATCACTTGGTTCCCTCAAATTTGATCAAATTAAACATGGAACCAGATTCACTAGTAACTAAATTAGGCAAAAAAAAAAAAAAAAGGCAAAACATTACAGAAACACAATAGAAATTTACACCTTATAATTTGTTCTTTACACTGAGGAGAAAAAATGTACTGAAATTGCACAGCTGCTTCGTTTTCAGCAGTTATTACTACAACTGATGGGAGTATGATTAGATTTCAAGAGAAATTAAGTTTTCACTGGTGATAAAACATATATACATACACATATGTATTCACTTCAGTTAAACAAAACCATAAACCTGGACTTAAATTTCTCCCTCCTTGGTAAAATACATAAAAGTCCATTTAACTGATTAAGGCATGTTTAAGAGCTATTTCCTTTGTTGTTAGCTGTGCTGGTTTTGACTGGGATAGTTATTTTTCTCTGCAGTAGCTACCATGGCACGATGTTTTGGATTTGTGCTGTAAAACACTGTTGATAATTAAGAAATGTTGCTGAGCAGCGCTTATCCAGAGCCAAGGCCTTTTCTGCTCCTCACATCACCCCATTAGTGAGCAGGTTGGGGGTGCACAAGGAGCTGGGAGGGGGCACAGCCAGGGCAGTTGACCCCAACTGACCAAAGGGATATCCCAGACCATATGGCATCATGCCAGCATATAAAGCTGGGCAAAAAAAAATGAAGGAAGGACAGGGGAGAATTCAGAGTGATGGTGTTTGTCTTCCCAAGTCACTGTTACACATGATGGAGCCCTGCTTTCCTGGCGATGGTTGAACACCTGCCTGCTGATGTGAAGTGCTGAATGAATGCTTTGCTTTGCTTCCATGCATGACTTTTGCTTTACCTATTAAATAGTCTTAACCTCAACCCACAGGTTTTCTCACTTTATTTTTCTGATTCTCTTTCCCATTGCACTGGGCAGGGTGGAAGAGGAGAGAGGGCAGTGAGTGAGCAGCTGTGTGGGGCTTAGTTGCCAGCTGGGGTTAAACCACAACACTGGATTATTTACTGCTCACAGAAAAAGCAATTAAATAACTACTAAATTTCACAGTTCCCACTCATTTATTACGAGTTAAAAAATGTCCAAGATGCGGGAAAGAGGAGTGAGCAGCAGCGGCTTACATGGGAATGTGTGTGTGCTGGGAAAACCTTTCCATGGTTTGAGTCATTGCTGCTTTTAAAAAAAAATTTCAAATATCTCTGACAAATAGCAAAGTAACACATCCTGTTTGTGTTTTAAAAACTTTCTACAACCAGGAAACAGGGTGTGGGGGTCGTGTGGTTGTCCCCTTATCCTTTGCTAGGTGACCCCTATCACTGAGATAGAGGGATTGTAAAATGTTAAGTCTGAAAATAATTCCATTCTTCTCATTTGGACAACAGAGGTTATTCATCTTCCACTGCTTGAGACCTTGAGTGCCAAAACTGCTCATCATCAGATTATTGTGTTTATGACTCTTTGCCCTATTTTAAACTGATCACACAGCCACGTTGATATGGTGTTTCTGGTTGTGAATCCGGCATTCCCTCTGAATACTTACTTCACCCTTTCTTGCTCTGCAAGTTTGCCTACTGTCTCAGGAAATGTTGCACCTGACCGTTTCAAAAGAGCAAGCCTATAGCTATGTTTATACCATAGATATCATAGATCTTATACAACATGTCCACCTCTGTTTCAACGGCGGTAGAAATAAGTATCTTACAAACTTTATCAACACTGTTCTCCTAGATAGCAATCAAACTGCTAACACGTTGTGGTAAAGTCGGACTTTTTTTCTCCTCACACAGAACACACTCTGCCCAAATGATGTTCTTTCACAATACAAGAAACTCTTCAACTTTGTCAACTAAATCCTACCCTGCAGTTCTTCCTGCCATTTCTGCTATTTTTATCACTCTAAGTATTTGGTTTGTGTTGCATCTGCAAGAATTCTGTATTTGCTGTTTGAAGTCATATGAATTTTACAGCCTATGCTCATATTAAAACATGAACTTTAAGGACAAAACAACAAGCACCTTCTCTTCAGTATTTGATTCCCTAAAATTTTCAGAGATCCAAGTGTTTTTTGTTAGGTGGGCTTTCTTTTCTGTCCTTCATGTGTTGAAAGTGGCAATGCATAATTTGCCAGTCTTTTTCATTTAAATGGAGTTGAGGCGTGTGTGCGTCTGTCTGCACGCACATGGGCGCATGTGCGTAGATATGCATGTCAACTAAGGAAATTAAACCCAATATTTATCTTCATACACAATTGCAGCTAATTAGATACTAACAATGTTGAGGAGGAAGTCAGATCAGAAACCCATGACCTGCAGGTTTAGTCCAAATATATTATATTAAAATAGAGTAAAAGCTACATGTAATCTTGTTGATTAAAAATCAAATAGGCAACTACTCTCTCAATTTTTTTCTTTTTCTCATTTGATTCATAATCATAAATGCAAAAAAGAAAAAGTCCCCCCCCAGACATCCCAAATTACCTTCAAGGAAATTAACCCTCATATCTGGCTTTGCATAACTAATTTATTATATGTTTCTTGTTCCCAGTATGAAATGTGTTATGACACTGAAGGGAAAAAAACCCAACACCTTCAACAATTTTAACAAGAACTGTTAGTGTTGAGTTTCTTCTGAAATGGTAGAAGACTAAAATACACTTACAAGAGAGGCACACATAGAGATCCTGCCTGGAGGACCATTGTACATTGTAGAGTTAGTGATCCACATAGCAGTTGATCCAAGCAGGCACTGAATAGAGGATAAATTATTTGACTAATTGTGAAGGACATGTCTGTACATGGCACTTGGCACCTGGCAATGACGCCACCATCACATCCTTGTCTTTATCTCAGACTTGTGTATGTCTACAAAAATACTACAACAAGTCCAAAGATCATCATGTTCTGAATTCCTTCCTGGACAGGATTTACACAGCATGCTATGCCCTGACTGGGCTTCATCATTACATGACTTAACTCACTGAAGGAATCCAGTAAGTAATGAGTGCACGTCTGCTCATGCATTAACAGATCATTTCATGCGTTAAATAACATCCATTCCTACACTTATTTACAAATTATATAAAGGAAAATAAATAAAAGATAAATACTAACAAATGCATATTATGAAGTAATTGATGCACTGCCACTTCAGCTCAACAAATCAGGTTTCCTGGAAGCAATTTGCTTCTATTTTTAAACTTAACAGATCACCTTTCAGTCAAAAGGTAACGGACTTTGTAAGTCACAATGACAATAATCTAATAACTAAGGGAATGAGGCGAGCAATATGTCTGATTTAGATTAAGTAAAAGACAACCAAAATAGAATTAAAAAAAACCCCTATGAATTAAGCTAATGTTTGCTTTGGGCTGTGAGACATCTGCAGGATGAGCAGGCAGCAACTGAAATGAGGAAATACCAAAGAAAAAGGATATTTACTCATACAGTATCCCACAGTATGTATCACTCATACAGTGATAATTTTTATACATTTAACTGTACTGATCCCCTTACACTGAGATGTAGTATGTCCTTTGGAAAAGATTAGAAAATAGTGATTTATAACATTATTTTTTTTTTTTAATTTCCACATTGATATATAATGATGTAACTTTGAAGCCTCAAGGAACTTTCTCATCTATTGAAAAATCTGACACTTGGGGATAAAAAAAAAGAATCAATTAAATTGCTACTAAATAAGATGTTCTATTTTCTAAAAGAAAAAAAAATGGTTGAAAAACATGAGTTAGCCTTCATTTGCAGACATAAATGGAGTTACAGTCCAAATACTGTGCTAATCCAATTACCACTGGACAGACCTCTGAGTACTTCTGCAGACTTTTTGGTCAGAACTGAAAGAGAAAATAGGGAAAAATTTGACCACCTTTGTGTTGTCTAGATCCCTTGGGCAGCTGCGTTCTAATTTATTTTGTAGGACAGAGCAACCACAAAACTGCTCCAAATAATTTTGCCTAGTAATTCCCTCACAGGGGCTGTTACATTGTCCTCACATACCAAAGAACAAAGGACATTTGTTGCCATGCCCTCATTTTAGCCTAGTACACTGTGACATCTAAGAAATTCTTAGTTTTTAGGAACATTTCTGGTTCCATCTGCCATCAAATTTTGATATAATTTTGGCCTATTTGACATATTCTCTCCATTAAACTTTCACTTCATTTCTGCTTCTGAAAATGGAAATAGGGCAAAGGAGAAAAATAATTCTTCTGTGTCATACTGAACAGTATAATTTTAAGTGCTTAACCTTTCCTGATATAAAACACAAATAGTTGCTGTCCTTGTTTTAACTTTCCTTAGTTAGATACACAAAAACAGATTTTATGAGATTACACCACACTAAATGACTCCAAAGCCTACTGCAGATACTTTAAAGCTTTTTACTTAAAAGGAAGCATTTGTCAAAAAGTTCAACACATACTTAGCAAAAGTATTTGGTGTATACATTTATTTTAAGCCTTAATTGTTTTAAACCTGTTGGATAAAATCCATTTGCAGTATCCAAAACTCACGTCTAATATGATAACTATAAAACTTAACCAAGGATGTCACATGTTTCTTTGTGCCTCTTGCCTTTTGCACACGACACTTTGCATTCTTGCCTTTATTAAAAAAACCAAACCACCCACCATGGGTGAATGAGTACTCCCACCTCAGAGCAGACTGGGGACAGATATGGGCTTCAACCTCTTGTACTGCCAAGGGCAGAGTACATGTCTGCCACAGGATAGGTTAGCGTAATGCACCAGGAACCATTCAAACAGTACTAAATTCCCACTGTGGTTCAGAAGGACTGCATAACATCTATTCCATTTTTAAAAGAGTTAACTTGAGTGCCCAACAGCACAGGGTATTTCTGCACTCACAAATTCTATACCTAAGACCCTCAAAGACCAAAAAGCATTATGACATCTGTATTTGATATCTCCTATTGACTGAAAATTTAGCATACAAACTGTTCTTTCTCCCTGAAGTATCTCTCTTCTGACCTTGTACAAAAAAGATCTTACTTTGCCTAACCAGTCAATAAATGTGGATCCCAGTGTCTCAGTGCTCTGGAAAGAGTCAAACCAAACACTCCCTAAAGCCACCTTCTTGTGACAGGAGGGTTTTATTGAACCTGTACATCAAGTGCAGGTCTGTGGTCCCACAATTTTGACCTGTCCCACAAGCTCTGGACTACTCTGGGCCCACACATCTCTGTTTCCCTTTCACAGAAACCAGGTCAAACAGAAAAGATTGCATGCCATCCAGTCGTGCCCGGAAGATGCAATCCAGACATTGTTTAAAGAGATAGAAGCTGGAAAATGTTCCAATATACACAGCTGAAACCTATTCTTAGAGAATCTTAGATTTTTACATAATAGATTCTTAGATTTTTACATAATACCATGGAAATATGGCTTTATTAGGCTAAATTGGCTAAAACTTCAGTAATGGGAATTGCCAGGTGAAACTTCAGAATTTCACTTCAGCTTAACATTTCTCTTATCCAGTTTATATAATTTAACTTTAAAGCAAATGTACTTCACAGTATAAAAGCTAGAAATTGATTTGTATGCCATTAGCTTCTGGTAAAAAGGAAAATATTAATGAATTTCTCACTTCTATCTAACTGACATTTTAGCCCTGGATTGTAAGATTACAGTTTTCTTAAGAAATCTAAATATGCAAAAAGAAAAACTGAGACCAGTCATAAAATCAATATGAAAACAGACTTTACCACTATTGTTCCTACAAATCCTTCCAGGCAATGATACACTCAGTAATTAGATATCTGACCTTTCCCATTGTTCACACTATTGAGTGTTAAACTTCCCACATTACACATTACTGTTATTTTTAATGATTAGGTCATCTAGATGTACAGCACATTAACATTCTGCCCAGGAAGTAAAATGTGCCTCCTTTCACTCGCTCTATTTTTGGTAGTTTATCAATTTGCATATGACAATATTCCCTTTTTACATGAAATGTCTCAGATTTTTGGCTCAATTTTGCATTCATTCAGAATAAATTTATTGTATGCATCATTTCACTGCACCAGAGAAGAATAATGAATTTGAGATTAGTAGAGAATATTATAAAATAAAAAATCATTCATTTCACTCTAAACTCCCCATATTACTACTAGTTTAGCTACGCAGTGCATAAATTTCACTTCCTCAGGTAATTTGTTTTCAGATGAAAAAGTGTTATGTACAAATAGGTAAATATTATTATTAATGACAATATTATTCAGAAAGTAGAAACTGTAGTAATAATAAATAATAAATTTTGTGTATGTCAGCACATAAATATGAAGGACCAGTTATAGCGAGGAAATACAGGTGTAATACACTTACTTCCAGCTGGCTGGAAACATGACTTATAATTTGTACAATGAAGGAAAGTTTTAAGCAGCAAAAGCTGGAAAGGGAATATATATTGCAAATGAAATGGGAAATTAAAAATAAATAGGAGGCTATAAACACTCTTGCCATCTCTTTTGTCCTTATTATACCTCAACTCCTTATCCCCTCTGATTTTCCCCAGCACATTTAAAGATGCAGCTGCAGCATTGAGGACCTTATGCAATGAATTGTATGTGTATGACATACTGTCCAAGTTTTATTTTATTTATGTGTTTGTTGGGGTTTTTTGTTGGTTTTTTTTTTATTGTGTACAGTGCTACCTTGTTTAAGGTTTTCTACATATGTAATTTTACTCATTTTACCTCCAATATACCTACTAAAGAGCGGAGAAAGCTCCATGAGATTAATCCACAAACATAAGTGTGAGACCTAGTATCTCTGGAAACATGGAACTCTTTTATCTTGACCACTCAGTCAGTACACTACTTGAAATGGAAGATATAAATGAAGAAAGTTATGTTTTATTAATGTTATTGTATTTCTTTGATATTCTGTATGAATTCACCCACATGGACAGTTGTACACCTTTGCATGTCTCATTTTTGTGGGCACTCATCAGGACCAATCAGAATTAACTTTTAAAATAGAATAGTTAAACTATATGAAACTCTTGCCTGGACAATCTCATTCAGAATTAAAAAGGCTTGCATTTGGTTTAATTTAATTTATTCAGGATGTGAATACACTAATCTACTTTAATTATGGTCCTCTGAATTCACAACTTTAGTCAATTTGAGTTAACTTTCCTGATTGCCTTTATGTAGACAAGTCTCAATGCAATTTCAAACCTAAAGCAGTATTACCTTACAATTTACAAAGTCTCACTATACATCCAAAGTCAAGCTTAATTTTATGGGTTCCTGGATGGATTTCTTGGGTTTGAGCAGCAAAAAAGGCCAAGATACAATCTAAATCCACAGAAGGCACAGTTTTTAACTGAAGTCCACCAACGAAAAACTGCTTAAACAAGCTGCACTGAGGTAAATGCTTGTAGCTGGAAGATAGGTGTGACGGGCGCTTCAGCCAAGTAGGTCACTAGGTATTCCATGACACTTTTCACAAGATTGAAATACTGCTATGCGCTCCCAAGCAGCTGCCATTTTGCATTTCAGTGATGGATTGAGCAATCTGTATAACCAGCTGAAATATGGTTAGCAGCCTCAGAAAGCAAAAATACATTAAGTCTTTATACACTTTATTTTGGTTCGTTTTGATTCATTGGTTTGTTGTTTTGTTTTGTTTTGTTTTGTTTTGTTTTTTGTTGTATTCCCTGAACAGCACTACATATTGGCATTTCAGTAATGGGGAGATTTGACAGGGATTCTGTGCTTAACAGTATATCAAATACTTACCTAGATATGAAAAGAAGCCTAAATAGGAATTAAGGAAGTCACTATTAAAATTAGAATAATTAATTGGAAATTTGATTAACATTTTAATTAACATTTTAATTACGCAAGTATCAATGATTACATTTGTTAAATAAACTTTAAGAAACTTCAAAAGTTTAAACAGTATCTTTAAATGCCACCAGCCTAAAAATAACTAAGCTATTCTACAACTACTGTAACTAAGCATTTTTCTTTAATGCCTGCATTTTTCTTTCTGTCTGTCATGGTAGCAACAGATTTTTATGTTTTCTTAGGCCAAAGCCTTACCTAACACTATACCTGTTACAAATAAGCAGCAGGAGTAATTGTTTCAAAGTCAAAAGGTACTTTTCTTCTTGCGTGCAATCACTTCAATTGATAAAAGAATTATAATGTTATATAGCTAAGCATAATGGCTAAACAACTGAACAAAAATACTGAAAGATTAAGTGTATGTACAGATAGTTATTTAAAAAGGGAATTCCTGCTTACATCCTGAGAGACCTAGGATGACACACCTCTCCCTCCCCCCCATACACACATAGTTTGGCATTGTTTTCTAAAAACAAAAACAAACAATCAAAACAGGAGAATATCTGCTTTCACCTTTTAAATAAAGTGTAACTATTGCATTATACTGTACTATAGCATGTTTTAAAATTTGTAAGGTCTTTAACAGTCTCTAAGTAGATAGAAAATATAATACACAATAAGTTCAGATATGCTTCTGTTTTAATCAAGAAGTAAGGTAAAATACCTTTCTTATTTTAAAGAAAGATTAATTGGAGCTTATCCTTTCAAAAACTCTTGCATGTTGCCTATTAAGATAGGTTATTGGTTTTTTTCACATAGAAACAGTTAAAAGTGGCAAGGACATTGAAGTCAAAGTCCTGAAAAAAAAAATTGTGTGGTAATTCTTTTTATTTTTCTCTCCTCCTAAGCATTTAACTTCCTGGCACTAGAGTAGCTTTTCTGATTTGCATCCAGGAAAAGAAAAGGCATTTTTTGAATTGCAGCTTATACTTTTAAGAATGTGTAGTATAGCTTTTTTTCTTTTTTTTTTTTTCTTTTTTTTTTTCTTTTTATTTTGTAAGTGTCATGTTCAGACATGGACATCACAGTATGCTAATGTTTAGAAAATTGGTTAGGTAGTAGGCAAATGGAAACCTTGATCTCCTCACAGCCTAATAAAGGCACTACCTACCCTTGAAATTGCTACTATGAATGACTTTTCATTATACATGCAGTGATGGTGAATGTAATGCTTCTACTTAGCACATTTTAGTCCAGAGATCTGAATATAGTATACAACAATGGGTAACTAATCTGTATTTCTTTTTTAAATAGAGTAGCTGCTGCATGGAGAGATTAAACATTTCATCCACTGTCACACTAAATGGCTTATTCTTCATCACAGAATGGTTCAGTATAAGCCGTACTTTTTTTTTTTTTAATATAAGCTCAATACAAGCTCAGTATAAACAGGACACAGTATTTCATACAGCATGCATGTTCATTTCCCTATGTAAGTTATTATCACCTACCTGTCACATACAGATGCTACTGGGAAAATGATTCCAGTTTAAAAAGTTTAGGATGAAAACATTTTTGAGTTAAAAACTTGTTGTGTGGAAACTGCTCCATCATCAAAAGCTCAGAAAGATTACTAACAGTAGCACTTGAGCAAGTCACCTCTCCTAAGGACCTGACAAGTCCTGTGCAGCACAACTAAATAGGTCCCCTATGAGACATCAGGAGGAGCCCATAAACTTAGTACAGAGATAACTGAGGATTTGTAACTGGACTGCTGTGAATTAAAGTGAATTTACAAAAGTATTGCTTCAGATCTAAGGTCTATATGCAGGTCTCACTGAAGAAACTAATGAGACATAATAATGTTTACGAGCTGATATTTTGAATCTAAATTCCACAGGATGGATAATACTTGTCTTGTATTTTTAAAAACAACAGGGAGAGTATTGCCTACTCTTGTTACTCTACAACTTTTTTACCATTTCTTGTAGCATTTGAAGGGTTTACAAGAGGTTCTTCCAAATGTCTTTTTGGGCTTGTTGGGTTTTTGTCTTTGTTGTGGTTGTTTTGAATTTTTTTTTTGTTTCTGGTTGTTTGTGTGTTTTTTTTTTTTTAAAGTCAGTCTGAAGTTTCTGAGCTCTGCTGTATGTCCAGGCATTGTGTGGCACTTGGGTAGTCTTCTGATCTGAATGTTCTGCGGAAGACAAGTTACCATTAAGTACAGTTGTAATTACCAGGTGGTTAAGAGGACTTCTTAGTAGTACTACATGGAATGCTTCTGATATAAACCCCATAGAACATATTCCATACATATTTTTGTATTTATATGAAATGCCATTTATTTTAACTGCAACTGCTTAGGACCTTGATCATGAGTAGTGCTAACACGGCATCTGGTCCTTAGACCCCTAGGAAGAGGGACTATTATATATCTCCTGGAACGGGGTATCAATATTTTGCAGAAACTTTGAATGCTTCTAATTATCCACCTAGGCAACCATAATTCCTGCAAGTAGTCAAAAGAAAAGCTTAGGAAATAAACATACCGGCATTGATCTTATTTATTTTTTTATATTTCAAAAAAATAACGGTATGAATTTGCTTTAGCAAACTACATATTTATACACTTCTTTAGAAAGTACTGTATTTCTGGAATGTATGGTGGGCATATGTGAGAGGCAAGGAATTAACCAACCTGAAAAAAAACTTTAATAAAACTTACTGTCACTGTAATATTTGTTTAGTTTTTGTTTTGGTTTTTTTACAGATAAAAATCAATCTTTCCTACTGAGCTATTGGTGATAAGATAACCAAATCTATTTAAAGCACATACATATACAAAGAGGAGGAGAGAAAGCAAAAGAAGAGTTGTTTGGTGCTATAACCTGATTTATGTTGTCAGGAAAATATATATTTGTCCTTTTGTCCACCTATTTTAGCACCTGTTATTCAACAGATCATCAAAACACTCATATACAAAAACATTTTAAAATAAAGAACAATAGGAAATAGCAAGTTCTGTCTTCCAGGAAGTGAAAATAACTGGTTGATTCTGAAAAGACTTTGTATGCTTACTTTTGGGTGGGTCACTTCTTTTTGGAGAAGGTTCATGAACAGCTGGAACTGTTTATAAAGTGAAAAAGCCTCAAAGTGCAAGAGAAATAGGGAAATATGTTTCTGTGACAATCATATTTTTGTAGTGACTCTCTAGATATTACACTGAGATTGTATTGAAAACTCACACACATCTATGTGCAATAAATGACATGGTGACATGGTTTACTGTGAGCTGTCCCTACCCATGGCAGGGGGGTTGGAACTAGATGATCTTAATGTCCTTTCCAACCCTAACTATTCTATGATTCTATAAAGTTAATCAACCTATTTACAGTCTCAAACCAGCACAGATCACTCTGATGAAGAAACTGAAAGCCACTCGATTATTTTTCCATTCATTAAAATTACCAAGAGGCAGGTGAAGTGAGCTTGTTGAACCATTGTTTGTGATACCTCAAAAGTATTGTTAAAGTGTTAACTCTAACACTGTGCCATCAATTACTCTTAAAAAGCCCATGACTGAAGACCTCCTAGATTGACCACAAGGACTTCTCAGGAGAAATATGATTTCAAGCAGCTCTAATGAGTACACTTTTCATTAGAGCAGCAGGCTGGTGGAACTGGTTGCTTAGCAATAGTAACATGGAAGGAAAAGTGTCTGATCCTTTAAATGTATATAGGGGTATGTGTGCATTTCTGTGGGTACACCTACAAAAAGAGAGAGAGAGATGTCTCCTCTGTTGAAATGTGTATCGTATTCATACTTATTTTTAAAGTAATATGAGAAATGCGGGCGGGAGGAAAGAAAGTATCTTAGTTCAGATGTGATTTAAGGTGATTTTTGTTAACTAAAGATTTATTATGTTCCAATGTTTCATTTTTATAGGTTTTAAACTACTTTTGCAATACAAACATGAGGGCATGAATTTTATTGAATATCTTTTTCTCAAAAAATTGAAAGTTTTGTTACAACAAGGTGCATTAACTTCAGTGCTCATAAAAATCAAAATATCAGGTACAAACTATACTCAAAAAATACTCACTGATTTTGATATAGGTATATACAAGATACTAGGGCAGGAGTTTTTGTGTTTGGGTTTTGGGGGTTTTGGGGTTTTTTGGGTTTTTTTTTTTTGTTTGCTTTTGCTGCAGTTGCTGCAATGAAGACTTCTGATTCATCACTGAAGCAAAACTGACCAAATGAATTTAGGATGATCACCTGCAGCAATCCTGCAACCTGCGACAGGAACCACAGTAGCTTTAAGAAGCAAGAAAAGTAACAGACTATGTGCTAAATTGAAATACTAGGAAAAAGATTTTCTCATTCACAGCAACCTCAGGCAAGACACTTACTTATCTGTCACAAAGAGTTTTATCAATAGTGAATGTAACAAAGTTATAGATAGCATGGATGGCTTTTCCAATCAGTGATTGTACAAATCCATGTTCATTAGTGGTTGGTTGCAAAAGCTGAGACGGTTTATCTTGTTTCCGTTGTCAGGCACATTATTGCTCTGTAGTAGAAGTTTAGGACAAACTCTTTCTTAATGTTTTGAGAGTGTGAAATATCATCCTTCACTAAATTTTAAAATTTCAAAACAGAAGCAATCTCAAAGGTTAGTAGCCTCAGATTAAATTATTGTGGTTATTGTTCTGTAAAATGGCTTTGCCTAGTCAGCAGCAGTATTCAGTTTTGTATTTGCTTATTTCTTGTAGACAGTCACTCATTAGCAGTCAATACAGAAGGCCAGACATAATGATGCTGCTTAATCTCACAGGTTTTATAGCAAACTGTTAAATGTTTACCAGCTTGTTGTACTTCGGTTTGAGGATAGCAGAATTTACAGCTTCGCTATTTAAATACAGTGACAATTTCCAGGCATAATTTTCAGCTCAAGCGTGCAAAGGAGTACTTCCTCTTCACCTGCCCCGTAACAAATATTTTTTCTTAAAGAGCCATGAGTAAATGGCATTATAACTGCTACTGAACAGAACAAACAACAAACTACCATCTGTCTTAGGCTCAGGTATTTATTTGAAATTAAACTAAAGAATCAGATCTATGGGAAAGGGAGCCTAGATGAGATTATCTAGCACCCTATCCAATCCTACCATGAAAACCTCCACCTCCAGTGACAGGGACTCTACCAGGTCCCTTGGGAGGTTGTTCTGGTGAATGATTGTTCCTACTGTAAAAATTTCTTTCTTATGTTGAGATAAAACCTGTCCCAGTGCAGCCTGTACCTAGAATATACACTGTTCTGTAAAGGAGACCCTATCGATGCCTAAAATCATGATAGACTTTTTGAGAGATATGTTACATTTGCAGTTTCCTGAACTGCCACCTCTAACTGATGTGCTTTTGGTTTGTACCTTTTAGGTATGAAGTGCCCCAGTTCTCTTTGATATTGCCAATTGGCATATTTTTCATTCTTGCTGTAATGTCATTAATCAACACATTACTGAGGAAAAATCTGAAAAATCATCCTTGAAAAAATTTAATTACTAATTCCTATTCCTATCTGGAAAATTCCTAATAAAAATCCTGTGCAGTCTCTTGTTTAGCCAGTTATCTCATATGTAGCTCTTCTCTTTATTTCCATCGAATGCATCTTAAGTCACTCTGCTGCAGCAATTAAGTAAATTGCCTATTTAAATATAGGTAAATTAGAAACCCCACATTATATTTGTCTCAAAGGTCATTATTTTACTATAAATATATAAATAATTAGGTGTCATTTGCCTTTGATATAATCTTGCACGTTTTATCACACGATTTGCTTCCCTGTGCTTATCTGCTCTCCTTTATAATCTGTTAAAAGATGTTTGAAAATTTAGCACCTAAATCAATGTGGGGTTTTTTTCAGGTTCCTGATTAAATGACGAATGTCTTCATATGACTATCATCCACTTCAAATAAAATTAACAGTCTATTCTGAATTTTCAAATAAAGTTGGTGTGTTCAAATTTGAGTATCTCAGTTATTTTGGTTAATAAAGTCTTACTCTTGAAAAGACTTTAATACTAACTAAAAAATGACTCATTGAACCAAATATATTTGAAAACATTTTATGTGTATTTTTCTACCATTTGCCTTGTTTCTAATCAGTGCTCTATAATAAACTGGCTGGGAGAACCACGAAAAAAAACCCCACAACAAAAAAACAACACAATAGCAAAAAAACAACCCACAACGCCACCAGGGTTTTTTTGCTATCTTTACTTTTGTAATATTCTATTATATTTGTCAGTAGTTCTTTGCAAGTCTCTTCAAAACAGTAGTTACCAGTGACTATAAAAAAAATCCATGATATGTCAAATAATAATCCAAGTAAAAGAAGCAGCAGGAAAAGAATTAGAAGGTTTTCTTATTACTTTAATCTGAAAAAAAAAATAAAAAAGTTTTTATTTCTCCCTCTTTTTTTTAATTAGTAACATAAGCAGGGGAATGAAAAATGCATCCAATTAGTAAATTTCAGGTTTTCATATTTTTAAAATTTGATAGCATTTTTAACTAAACTTTCCTTTATAAGTAGACTTGTTTCAGCTATATGGCCTGTGAAAAATGGCCAATTTGAGTCTTTTATTTTCTTTCTTAAATTATATAAAAGACACATAATAATAATTTTGAAAACAATTTCATTAATTTAGGAGGGGGGCAAAAAATAGGGGATACAAAATCTCCATTTGGAGGTCTTGTATCACCTTGTAAATGATGTGACCAATTTATATATAAATATAAACTTATTTTCAAGTTCTTCAGCTGATTGCAATTATTGCAGCAGTAATATGTCATTTGCAAGTTAATTTTTTCCAAAGTTACAGAGGCTGAACTGAAGGGTTTCAGAAACAGAAAAATATTTTTGTATATTGTTGCCTTTGTGCAAGACCTTATACTCAAATATTGATCAAAGTAAATTGAATGTTAAGTAATAAAGCATAATTACATATCCAAAGAGCTAATAATAAAGAGTAAAGTAAAACAAACTGTAATCCAATAACAAAGTCAAACCATGCAAATGAAACAACCAGATTAAAGATGCTGAATTGGCAGTGTTACTACAGATTTATAGAGAAAGAACATCATTTAGCATAGCAGGAAAAAAATCTATTAGCAAATATAATCTCCCTGATGCACTTCCATTTTGGTACATGTTAATTCTTCTATTAACAAATCTCCAGTGATTTTACATTGAATATTCAAGGGAACTGAATCAATATTAGGGAATCATATTATTCCCTGACAGAAAAGAAAGGATTCATTACAGCTATTAAGAATTTATTTAAACATATGAAATAAATATATGCCAAGACACTGTACCAAATAATATAGGATCCAAGTGCTCAAGATCTTTGGAGTTCTCATGGTAACCACCACCACTGAATCTAGGACATATGATGTCTAATCTGGAAGCAGTCTGTCTCATTGCTCTTGTCTTAATTTAGATTTTTGTTTGTTTCATTCAAGTATTATGTCAGAACAGCCAAGCTTTATGTGTACAATAAAACCAAGAGATCAATATATTATATATAAGCCTAATTAAGAAACACTTTAGCCAGCTGTTGTGCATGGGGGAGTACCGTGCTCTGTTTCTCCTAAAGTTCCTAAAATTTAGAAGACCCTTAAGTACTATAAAATGACATCCTTACCTCTTGAAACGAGTACAACTAAAGCACTTTGTTGGATAAAGTATGAGTGACTGATTGTGTGCATATGAACATAAGTTTACTTTTAATATAAGTTTACTTTTATATTTAAGACAAAACAAATATAAGAATTTAACATACATCCATAAAAAATCCATATTTTAGAAAATCTAGCAGAAAAGCCTTTCTCTTTTTGTGTATCTCTATGACTAGATTTTGACTTACTACAATTAAAACGTAATTAACTAACAACATCTATTGTGGAACACAGGTTTTTAACTGGAAAAAATTAATGGACAACATTTCAGTGCTATGATGATGTTTAGAATTATTCATACACACTGCAGTATGTTTCTCACTGCTGACAATTTCTAGCCAAATAATTATTAATTGAATTCTGAGAGCATTTATCATACAGCTACTGGGGTTCTCCACTAACAAGGAATATATAGCGTCTACTGCAACAAAAATGCTCTTCCGTCTGAGTTAGGGAAGGGATCTGCTCCACATAGTATTAGTATTTAAGGTCCAAGCTAATAACCACAACCGACTTACAAAATATGATTTCCTGATATCATTTATGTCACAGTAACAGAGGGAATATAATTTTAGCTAGAATTCAAATATTTGAATCTGGAACACAAACGGGCTTATAATTGGCACAAATCTGTAAGCATTTAATCTTCCTGAGGGACCAGAAATTATATTAGCTTTTCACATGGTATCCAATACTGCCAAACTGCAGTTATTGCTAAAAGACTCAGCCCAGGATCTGAGACCCTTGATGCGCTAGGGTGATGCTGGGTGCCAGTGCTTTGCCCAGACAGGCTTTTGCCGACTCCCCAGTGCTCCAAACATGTTTTTATTCCTCCCATTTCCTATTCCACACATAAACAATAAGAACTCTCACTTTAGCACTTAATGACTAGGGAAAGGGCCAGGTGAGGAGTAAAGAGCACAACTGGCTATTTTTATAGCTCTAATAAAGCTAAATATCTCTCTCTGCTAATTCAGTTATTAAAAAATGTTCCCTCTATGACCCTGTTCAGAAAGGCACTTAAACATTCAAGATGTCTCTCTGAAATCTGTGGTGTTATTCACACTTTAAAGCGGAGTGCTTTCTTGGACAAAGCTGCTCATACAGATAATAAATTTACTTTTCCTATTCTCATTGAGCAGCTCAGGAACTTTCCTTTAAGAGTAACTAAGAAAATTTTTTTTTAAAAAGCCTTCTTAATACAACAATGAAAAATTATTTTGACTTCGGATAGCTAATTTCTGCTTTTAGTGTAAAGTCTAAGCATTTAAGCAGAGAACTGAAAATCAAAACCCAAATACTGTTGTCTTCTCCTTTTAGGTACCTGTTTTCTGTACAAAGAAAAATGTTTGAAGATTTTTTTTTTATATATATTTAGCTAAAATTTACATTCAATGGTGTCCTGGGTTCAGCTATAATAGTCATTTTTCTCCTTGTTAGGAGATGGTGCAATGCTGTGGTTTTGACTTTCAGCCTGGGAACAATGCAGATAACATTGATGGTTTTGGTTGTTGCTAAGTAATATTTACTCTGATCAAGGACTTTCTCAGTCTCCTGCTTTGCCAGGGAGGAGGTGAAGCCGGGAGGAAGCAGAGACAGGACACCTGACCCAAACTAGCCAAAGAGGTATTCCATACCACAGCACGTCATACCCACTATATAAACTGGGGGCAGTTACCCGGAAGGGTTAGATCACTGCGTGGGTCAGGCTGGGTATTAGTGGTCGGGTGGTGAGCGGTTGTATTTTCTTCCCTTGTTATTTCCCTTATCAGTATTATTATTGGTGATAACAGTAGTGGTTTTGTGTTACACCTTAGTTACTGGACTGTTCTTATCTCAACCTGTGGGAGTTACATTCTTTCGATTCTCCACTCCATCCCTCTGGGAGCGGTGAGAGGAAGAAGGTAGGGAGTGAGCGAGTGGCTGCATGGTTCTGAGTTGCCGGCTGGGCATAAACCACAACAGCTCTTTGTGGTGTCCAACATGGGGCACAAAGAGTTGAGATAACAACAGATCTGAGCAGAGTGTGTCTAATTGTATTTGTGACAAGCATCCATTGTTTTGGATTAATAGTCATTCGTCACAGTGCTGATTTATTGGCTTTCAAAGTTGTTACTCGTGATCTCAGAGTTTCAGCATGTTGTGTCTCACTTTCAGATGGTATTTGCTGGTTTAGTGTTTATCAGATGGGGGGCCTGGGCTAAGGTTCTTGTTTCGCTGTACTTTATGATAATGACTTGTAATACAATAGACTCATTGATCATGAAACTGATCTGGCTTGTGTTCCCAGGGTGGTCATCACCTCTATACCTTGGGAGGAATATAATGGAAGTGTTTAGCAAGTGCTCATCTTTTCTTTCCTCCTTGGGTGGTCAACCTATGAAGGAGACATTTCCTTACATTCCCAGCTCTCCCACCCGACTACTTACAGCATTATTTGAGAGTTCTGAAGGTTTTGAATGGCCTTTGGATACCCTCGGGAACAGCCTGCTGATTGTGATGGGGATAACCATGTTGGCACACATACAGAGAGTGTTTTACCCACAACCATTTTGTCTGATCTCAAAAGTTAAGCAGAGTCAGGTTTGGGTCTTGTCTAGGGTTAGACAATGATATAGGAGGACCAAGAGATTTTCCCCGAGGCTGGACAGTCATGAGTGGCAGGGTGTGTGGAATAGTATGGGCAAGTATTTAGGCCAGTGGTACCCTCCAGTGCTTTGGAACTTCACTGAACAAGTGCAAAATCCAGAAAAACTAGTAAAACACTTAAATGAGGTGTGTTGTCATCCTGGTCATACCAGAGAGGGATAAATCATGGCAACGTGCTGGGGCTTGGCCTATGCTTACAGAGCCCTGTTCAACACTGTCCAGCACCTTCAAAGGGAAAAAGATGTCTCTGGATCTGATGACAAAGCAACAGACAGTGCAGCTACTCCAACTCCAAGTACAGCAGCTACACCAACCCCAGTGACAAGTACAGCAGCTACTCAAACTCTGACTACAACAGACAACGCAGCTACTCCAACTCCAAGCACAGCAACTACACCAACCCCAGTGACAAGTACAGCAGCTACTCAAACCCTGACAGCAACAGACAGCGCAGCTGCTGGTGCTGCTCAACCCCCAAGCACAGCGGCTGCACCAACCCCGACAACAGATACTGCAGCCACTCCAACCACAGTGATAATCACTGCAGCTAAACCAAAGGACCAATTTGTGCCAATATCCATTAACCTTGTACACAAGAGGAAAAGCAAAGAAGAGGCAAAAAAAGCAACTCATACAGTGAAGAAAGATTAAGAACCAATGCACTTACTACATGGGACAGCATCTGAAAAAGAGTTATTATTATGTAGATCAGAGGAAGAGGAAGAAGAAGAGGTGACTTCTTGACCCCGGACCTCAACTGAGCTATGGAATATGCAAAAAGGTTTTACCCGTCATCCAGGGGAGCACATCATCACCTGATTGCTCCAGTGCTGGGACAATGGAGTCAACAGCCACGAACTAGGAGGTAGTGAAGCTAAGCAGCTGGGATCACTTGCTAGGGAAGGGGGAATTGACAAAGCAATTGCAAAAGAGAAACAGTCCCTCAGCCTTTGGAGGTGGCTCTTGGTAGCTGTGAAAGAGAGGTTTCCGTACAAGGACAATGTTATGAGCCATTCAGCCAACTGGACCATAGTAGAGAAAGACATCCAGTCTCTGAGGGAATCAGCCATTGCAGAGGTGATCTATCGCAGGTCGGATGCTGGGAATGCATCTGTAGATCCAGACAAAGTCAGATGTACACAACCCATGTGGCGGAAATGCATATGGAGTACACCATCATCATATGCCCGCTCATTGGCAGCAATAACCTGAAATGACATAGTACCACCAACAGTGGATGAAATGATTTGTCAACTCCTCGAGCTCGAAGACCATCTCACCCCTTCCATCATTTCAGCTCTGGAAAAACTGACCCAGATGTTCAAACAATTGAGAGATGATCTGTCCAATCTATCCAGCTCCTCACATGTACCAACCCACGTCTCAGCTATTAACAAAAGGCGTCCTACTGCTCGAGAGAGAAGATACAGGAGGTACATGCCATGGGCCACCCTATGGTTTTACCTGCAGGATCACGAAGAAGACATGACCAAGTGGGATGGAAAACCTGCCTCAGCTCTGGAGGAACGGATGCGTGAATTGAAGAGGAGAACAAAGGTCAAGGATGATCATCCCATGAAAGCTGCGGCTTCAGTCTCTGGTGGGCAGGTTCCCAGATGGAGTGGAAGAGCTGATTTTACTCCAGCTTCTATGATAAAGAAGACTAATCTCTTTCTACAAGATGTAAGTAACTCATATTGTGGTCACTATTAGAGGGGCCCTGCCTCCAGCCAGGTGGAGGTAGGCGACAATTGGATTTACTGGACTGCGTGAATCAGATGGCCTGGCACATCAGTCCCGCAGAAGTATAAGGCTCTAGTAGATACCAGTGCACAGTGTACCCTGATGCCACCAAGCTGTCAAGGGGTGGAACCCATTTATGTTTCTGGAGTGACAGGAGGATCCCAAGAGTTGACTGTACTGGAGGCTGAAATCAGCCTGACTGGGAGGAAATGGCAAAAGCACCCCATTGTGACTGGTCCAGAGGCTCCATGCATCCTTGGCATAGACTACCTCAGGAGAGGGTACTTCAAAGACCCAAAATGGTACCGATGGGCTTTTGGTATTGCTGCTTTGGAGACAGAGGAAATTGAGCAGTTGTCCACCTTGCCTGGTCTCTCAGAGGATCCTTCTGTTGTGGGGCTGCTGAAAGTTGAAGAACAAGTGCCAATCGTGACCACAACAGTGCACCGGCAGCAATATCGCACCAACCAAGACTCCCTGATTCACATCCATAAGATGATTCATAGACTGGAGAGCCAAGGAGTGATCAGCAGGACCTGCACACCCTTTAATAGCCCCACATGGCCAGTGCGAAAGTCTAATGGAAAGTGGAGACTAATAGCAGCCTATCATGGCCTGAATGAAGTCACACTACCATTGAGTGCTGCTGTACTGGAAATGCTAGAACTTCAATATGAACTGGAGTCAAAGGTAGCCAAGCGGGATGCCGCAATTGATACTGCCAATGCATTTTTTTCAATTCCTTTAGCAGCAGAGTGCAGGCCACAGTTCGCTTTTATTTGGAGGGGTGTCCAGTATACTTGGAATCGACTGCCCCAGGAGTGGGTAGAAACACAGCCCTACCATCTGCCATGGTCTGATCCAGATTGCACTGGAACAGGGGCAAGCTCCAGAACACCTGCAATACATTGATGAGATCATCATGTGGGGCAATACAGCAGAAGAGGTTTTTGAGAAAGGGAGGAAAATCCAAATCCTTCTGAAGGGCGGTTTTGCCATGAAAAGGAGTAAGGTCAAGGGACCTGCACAGGAGATTCAATTTTTGGAAATAAAATGGCAAGATGAAAGTCACCAGATCCCCACAGATGTGATCAACAAGATAACAGCAATGTCTCCTCCAACTAATAAGAAAGACTCACAAGCTTTCTTAGGTGTTGTGGGGTTCTGGAGAATGCACATCCTGAATTACAGTCTGATTGTAAGCCCTCTCTATCGCGAGACCCAGACAAAGAATGATTTCAAATGGGGCCATGAGCAAAAACAAGCCTGTGAACAAATTAAATGAGAGTTCATACAGTAGCCCTTGGACCTGTTCAGACTGGGCAAGATGTGAAAAATGTGCTTTACACCGCAGCCAGGGAGAATGGTCCTACCTGGAGCCTCTGGCAGAAAGTTCCAGGGGAGACTCGAGGTTGACCCCTTGGTTTTTGGAGTTGGGGATACAGAGGATCCAAGACCAGCTATACTCCAACTGAAAAAAGAGATACTGGCAGCTTATGAAGGGGGTCAAGCTG
>JANHGB010050676.1:10913-34967 GCA_026283785.1 Coracopsis vasa | reverse complement strand
GCTAGTCATTTGACTCATCAGATATCCAGCCCGCTCTAAATGTGATTTAAAAATTAATTATCTCACCTTTTCTTTGTGTCGTAGGACACCCAAATCACTAATTTGTTAGTCAAGTTTCTTGTTTTCATTGATCCTCTGATAAAAAAGCTATTCTTCTGCTATGCCCTGCTCCAAATCTACGGTTTTCTGAAGGGTCACGAATATTACCCAATTTTCAATTAGTAGTCTATAAAAGTCTATAACAATATACCTTTAGGAGACATAGGCAAGAAAAAAAGTTGTGCCAGCTGAGCTGGCTAAGCTAACTAAAAGTGCATAGTGGGGGAGTTCTCTGTTTTCTCTATTGGTTATTATAAATTCCTGATTGGGCCAGATTTACCCAATTATGTCTGAGCAAATGATCAATAAGTATGTCCCAATAAAAAGAGCAGAATATTCTCAGTTTTCCACCTACACGTGCAGCCAGGTGGGCAGCTGGTACTTTTATCATGTGAGTGGTTGCCTTACAGGAACATCAAATGTTGAAATCTGCATTTTGACTTAACATGGCTTTGAGCCACTTGCCTAGAGACAGAGCTCTGTATTCCCCTGAACCACTCTTGCATATATCTTTAATATCATCCCTCTCCATAATATGCTTCTACTGTATGTTATGTTTTATGAGTAAATCTTCCAGCCATGGGAATTTACAATTAAAATAACCTTCACATTGAGGACATTTCTGATATTAGCTCTGTCCCTTATTATCCTACTTCTGTTCATGCCCTTGGATGTGAAATTGAAATGGTTAGTTGTACATGGTAAAACAAGGAAACTATATTTCCATTTTCAAAAGATGACACTTTCTGGTGCATTGGCTGGGACTAAACTCGAGGGCGGTAAATTTCCAGTATGGTACGTAGGGAGTTAGCTACACGACTCATTAACGTTAATTCCCATCTGTAAATAATTTTGAAATACTTTAACTAGCAGGGGAGCTATTTCATCTTTTATACTTAGCTGATTGTAAAAATGTATGCTGAAACCATCTGGCCTTAGTGTTTTGTTGGACTTCAGACTTTTAATAGCCAGTCTGATTTCCTTCACTGAATTGGGGTTTTCTAATCCCTAGCTCAATTCTCCTTCCAAAGTAGGTAATACTGTGTTGCTATTTGCTTGTCAATCAATCCCTATCTCACCAATTGAGATGAATAACAGAGTTGCTGTGAAAACTCAGGAAGGCTTTGGGCCTAATTCTCATTCATGCTAAAGTTGCTTTACACTACTTCAGTTGCCCATTTACTGGGTGTAAATGCAATTTACTGCCTGGGCAATATAAAGCAACTGTAACATAAATGAGAAGCAGATCCCCTATGTTCAGAGCAGCTAACAACTTCAAATTGCCAAGTACTGTTTTCCCACAGGAGCTAGTGTACTAGGGTTTCAGTGCATATAAAGAATGCAACAAGCCAATTAAAATGGAGATATTAAATGAGAAATTGAATGCTTGTTTCTAAGGTCTGTTTAGAGCTGATTTTTCCTAACAATGGGGCTGATTAAGCCTGGCTGTTATGAACATGCCGGCTTCATCTAAAGTTCAACCCTGCGTGAAGCTTGGATATTTGCCACAGTACATGGAAGGAACTCTCTATATTACTTGGAGAAGGAGAACTGTATTTCAGAGTGCACATAGGACTCCCTGACTCACCTGATGGCACTTCTCTCCCAGGAAATCACTGAGATTCAACAGTTATGAAGCAGTGATGCACAATGGCATGTTTTGATAATGGGTGAAAGGGGGAATAATGGCAAAATTAACATGAAACTGTAGTGACCACAAATGCCAAAAAGACATTGATACATCACACCATTTCCCATTTCTGAATTCATGTTTTTTATTGCCTAAAGACTTAAATAATAGTTTTCATTATAATGCACCATAATGACTGTGAAGATCTAACCTTGGTGTTCTGTACTAAGGAAAGCATTTCATAGCAAGTAGGTTGTGGAATGGGCTATTCTAGTTTAGACAGAAGTCAGTCATCCCCGTGTTTTTATTACACCTCCATTATATCAACATGAATACCCACTTTGGTGTGAAGTCCACATTCCTCCCCCCACCTTCTCCTTCTCTTTTGGTCTGCTGAAGACACTTCAACAACCCACATGCTAATAAAGAATTGTTCTATTGTGGAAACCACAGACACAGGAAGACTGATTTGCTAATACATGAATCCTTATATGCTGTAAGTAAATTGTCCTCTGTGCTCTGTTCACTACTTCAGACCTATAAATCTTGTGCCTAGTCTTCTCTCACTGGCTCCTAGTCAGTTGATTTCAATCCTGCCTTCACGTTGCTGAAGAGCATAGGGAATGTAGTGTATATATCATCTTAAACAGAGATTAATAGCCTTCGGTCGTTGCTGAATAACAGCCTGGTTGTCTAACCTAGGGCTGTGTTAAGTTGTTGTCCAGATCCCTCATCTGCTATAGCAGCATTCTTAGACAGGGTGGTGTGTTTGCAGTATTCCTCACGCTAACTAGCTCTTGAGGCTGGATTGTGTAATATGCAAAGAAAATACCATGCAGTTCCCCTCCTGAAGGAGCATGAGTGTTCCTGTTGCACAAAAAAAACCCTATCAGCAACCTTTGTGTCCACCTGAAAGTGACTTTTGCACTGTCCTAAGTGAGGACCTATGTCTAAAATGACTTTGCTAATTTTTAAATGAAAGGTAAAAATAATCCTACTGCTCCTATGTAGGTACACAACAGGCTTTATGGGTGCTAATAAACAGAATCCTCTTCTTATTCTGAGCACTGTGATTTACACCAATGTAATTAAGAGTGGAATATTTTCCTTCTTCCTAATTCAGATAAATCATTGTAACTGGTAAAATCTTTTTGAGATGTTGCTCCTGCTATCATAACTGTCTGTTTTGCTATGAGAAAAAATCTATATCAATGTTTTAGAGCAGAGTTGATCATCATATATTTCTTAGGCAGTTATGATTAGTTCTGCATATGTTACAACACTATAACATTATTTAATGTTATGGTGAATGCAGGAATTACTAGTGCCATCTATTGTTGAAAAATGTATCCCTGTAAATGCTAATTTGCATATTCTGTGGTAAAGGAGCATTAAAAATTTAATATTTTACTGAGTTTTATTGCAAAATGAAATAGTTTATATAATTGCATGTTCGGAATATTTGCACTTTGCATTCTTTGAGATTTGTCTGTCTTCAGAAACAGTATCCCTGGGTTTTATTTTCATTAAAATATTTCATCTGAAACAAAACTATTTTAGTTTTGGACACTGAAAAAAAGCTCATAGGCATTTACTGTAAAATATGAGAGAAACCACATTTTCACTTGCTGGACACAGATAATTTTGTGTTGAAGTACCTTCAAAAGTGCACAGCAATTTGAGCCTGGGTGTCACACTCCAAGGCAGAGCTCTGATTCAGAAGTCTCCATCACACTGACTGAGAAACTTAGAGCCAGATTTAGACTGTTTCTTTTACATCTTCACGGTGTTTGAAAAGTAGAGGCCCATCCATTACTTACAGCAGAGAGCTAAGGCAGGCGAGATGTCTGTGCTGCTAATACAGGGAGGAGGTGAGTGGCTTCAAACAGACCTCAAAAGACCTAAATGTGGTTCCTACCTTTCAGCACTGATGTGAAAGAAAACCTCTGATGGGCAAAGTTCATAAAGCAGAAGTAAAGAGACATGGATTTTCTCAGTCTCAGCTTGCTTGGGAGCTGTTGCCTTGGAAGTTTCAGTGGTAATTTTTTCCCTGAGGGAAAGGTAAGAGCTGTTTCCCTGCCACAAGAAGCAGCACAGAGGTATTGCTACAGCATATCCAGAACTCTGTGGTCTCTGGATGCCAAACCAGGTGACATTTGAAACAATGAAGTCTCAGCATTATTTTTCGGTATTGTAACAGTTCACTGTGGCTTCTGCATGGAAAAAGGGCAGTGATTGCCTACATTAACCAGTATGTCTGAAGGACAATTACATAGAATCATAGAATAATTAGTGTTGGAAAGGACCTTAAGATCACCAAGTTCCAACCCCCTTGCCATAGGCAGCAACACCTTGCTCTAAACTATATCACTCAAGGCTCTGTCCAACCCGACCTTGAACACTGTCAGGGATGGAGCATTCACAACTTCCTTGGGCAACCTATTCCGGTACCTCACCACCCTTACATTAAAGAACTTCTTCCTGCCAAATCCTTTTTAAATCAGGCTAAAACTCAGCTTCAGCACGCACAGCAATCCATTCCACCTTGGTCTAATCCTCTACGCAGCTAAATTTGTTTGTGGTGGGCCTGTCACTTCATGCTCCACTGCAATCCCCACGTAGGCAGGCATTCCTTTGACTCAACCCAAATCCCCTAAATATATCCTGATTTTCAGACATGGTGAAGTCATGACTAATGCACCATTTTATAGGTAGGAATAGAAGGATCTCGTGGAAGAACAGAGAAGCAAAGCCTAAATAAAGGTTTGTAGTTAAGACAGCCACCCAAGAGGGAACAGAACTCTGATTTCCAGACCAGGCTTCTCAAACATGTATGCTTTACATTAGACCATCTTTGATTAAAAATACTAGCAACCTTGAGAGCAAGGACCAAGGCTTCCCCCCACCATATTCTAGCAGACTGCCCTGCACACTTCTACTCTATCTTTAGGAGCTTGGGTGGTTTGTGGTTTTCTTTTTTAACATGTTCATTTGATAAGAAGGGAAACACAAACTTTGAAGTTATTCTATTCCTTTATCTCTGACAGGATCGGTTTTAACAATTAAAAAATAATCATGTAAGAAGGAATAGCTGTATCATAGAATAATCAAGATAACACTAAGTGAAAAATATTCCATTTCTGCATGGCAAAATGGCTTCCGTACGACAAATCAGCTTTGACGTTTTGCTTGGGGGAAATCAAAAGAAAAATATAACATTTAAGTATAGAACAATTTACTTTTCAGTTACAAACTGTATGTTTTGGCTTTAAATGAATGGGCAATAGCCCCTTACTGCCCCACAAATATCTATATATTTTTTCCTTTAGTTTGTAACACACAAACTATAACATTTTGGAAATTACATTTTGT
This sequence comes from Coracopsis vasa, assembly GCA_026283785.1. NCBI lineage: Eukaryota > Metazoa > Chordata > Aves > Psittaciformes > Psittacidae > Coracopsis > Coracopsis vasa. The sequence goes on along the minus strand of JANHGB010050676.1, from coordinate 29,866 downwards.
TTTCTCTTACTGGTCTGTAATAAGAAGAATAGCAAGATACAATTATGTATAGGCATAGCTTGAGAAGTTAAGCAATTTGAGACTTTCCAGATTGTTTATTTTAACCCTGAAATTGATTTTGCAATCAGGTATGTCTTTGCCATGATCTTGTTTACTTTGGAAAGATGTCCATGAAATCCTGTTTTCCTGAATATGGTGGAAAATAGGAAAAAGAAGACACAACTTTCACCAGATAACATTTAACTTCAAGTTCTCTGGTTTGGATTGCTCTCTGACTTATACAACAACTAATTCTCTTGCTGTTTTTGTGTTTTTCTTCTGATGGATACACATGCATACATACTAATTTCAACTCAAGTCATGTATTACCACTTAATCTTGGAACACTTTGAACACAATTCCTACAAGGAGCAGCTAAGGACTTTGGGTTTGTCTAGCTCATTGCTCTCTAAAGCTTCCTGAGGAAGGGAAGTAGAGAAGGAGGTGCTGATCTCTTCTCCCTGCTATCCACTGACAGAGCACATGGGAACTGTTCAATGCCACACCAGAGGAGAAAGCATTTCTTTACCAAGAGGGCTGTCAAACACTGGAACAGGCTTCCTAGAGAGATGGTTGATGCCCCAAGCCTATCATTGCTCAAGAGGCATTTGTACAATAGCTGTAGTAGCATGCTTTAATGTTTGGTCAGTCTGAATTATTCAGGCAGTTGGACTAGATCGTTGTAGGTCTCTTCCAACTTAAATAGTCTATTCTAAGTTTCCATTGCTGTCTGCCATTAGTAAAACAATCAAATTTAACTGTTTCCTTGTTTGGCTTGAATGAAAAAGTTGGCCTTGCAAACCACATCAGCTTTCGAAAATCTGTGACCCTATTTCAGGTGAAGATTAAACAGTTATAATCCATTCATCTTCCTGAATAATAGCTGAATTGTGAACAAAATATTTAATTTAAGCTTTTCAATTGAGGTATTTACCTCCTATGGTTTTATAGCACTTGGGGCAATGGAAAAGATAGACTCTTGAGTGTGTACAGATTAATAATAATATCATAGTTTTCACGCTGAGTTTCAGAAAGAAAAAACTATCACAGGCAAAAATGAATTTTTAAACCTGAAATACAAAGATATGGGGAGTGCTCTAATCTAGAAATCAGAACCCTTTTTTTAAGGAACTCGGCTACAAACAGTAACTTCATTTTTAGCATCATGTTGAACTTTTTAACTTTTTGGATTTGGTTGGTGTCAATAGATGAGCCACTACCATAAATACATAAGAACTGCTTTTCAAAAAAATCTTAGGAACAGCCACAGGCAATTTCAAAAGTATAAACCCCAACTGTTTTAATAAACATATCTTGGCAGATTTTCAGGTGCCAGATTTGTTTAATGCTATTCTGAGACTGGATAGAAGTTTAATGGAGCTGATTCTTCACTCAAGATAAAATTAAAATCTATTAAGCTGCTCTATAGATCTGGTAGTTGAAGTAATTAGGTGTCACTAGGCAAAACACAGGTCACATATAAAGTCAGTTAGGCACCTGAGTTTTTATGGATCAGATGTGTTCATAACGGCTATATGGGCATTCCACTTGACTGAACACCACATGTGTCTCAGATTCATTAGAAGCACTTACAGATACTGTAAATATTTTTGGAAGGTTTAAAGATACTTAGATTAGATGTTGTTGAAATGACTAATACCACTTGCAGCGTTCCTTGCATTATCTTATAGTGATATAGCTTGTATTAGCTCCAAAGTTTAAGCCATGCTACCTTTAACATATTGATTCTTGAATCTAAGAGCTCTGTTTAAATTTATCACTATCTGATGTCTTGAACTGTCAGAATGCCAGGTGGAGCCATGTATTTAATCATGGTCAATTGGAGGAAATAATGGCAGACAGCCTGAGCTGCAGGAAGCTGCAGAAGACTGCCTTAGCTCTGCTTGGCAAGTGATGCTCCAGCAATATTTCAGAGACAAAGGGACAAGATATTAATGTCATTGTGGTTACATATTCACATCTTGATAAATACTACCTTATGCATATATTTTATAAACTGAACAAGAACTGTTATTCAAAAGTTATTTAGAGTAATGGGATTCGTTTCCACCCCAGACCTGTAATGAAATATGAGAAATAAGGGAAACTATTGAAGATAACCTTTGAGAAATTAAAAAATCATAAGGCTTATAGATGTGTCTTTTGCTAGAGTCTCCAGTTTTACCCACAAAATGGCAGTGAAATCTTTCAAGGGACAATCCAAAGTTGCATGCACATATTTTTTATAATTGTGACTTTTTGAATGGATTATTTGATAGAGATAAAATTAGGGATGATAAAGAGATTATACACTGGTGTGGTGGGTTAGCCATGGCTAACTGTGGAGACGCAGAAGGAAAGGCATTTCAGTCTGTGAGAAAAAGAAGTATGTTGGAAATTGGATAAAGAGATGATTATCAGCTGGAGGACTTGCATAAATGAGTAAATAATTATTTATGGCTTTCGAAGACAGCCAGACAGCGGTTTGGAAGTGTACACTGTTCATTTAAAGATGTTTCTGCTAGATCAGCAATGGCCACTTGTTCAGTCCGGGATGGCTGTGATTATGCTGTTGTTTTGTTTATTGGCTTAAAACAAAATCAGTTTAGAAAATTATTTTAACCAGAAATGTGGTGGTGCTTAAGTGCCAAAGAGTCAGAATCACACTGAGGTTTCTTCTTCTGCCAGCAGATTTGTCTCTGTTGCTTGACCATTCATTTATTTTCATAAGTGATGGTGCCTCATGAAATCTATTCAACAGCCCTTGTGGAATTATCAGTATTATCCTTCCTTTCCTGTATTTCAGAGTATGCAGCAACAACGTTGCCGTCACTGAGGTACTGGCAACAGGTATCTGCCATAGTTATATTCTATGGAACAGACGATAAGATGATTTAAAATTTGTAATCTATCTGCCAGGTTGTAGAACTTAATTTGCAAGACCAAACTTCTGCAATATTGTGTTTATGTTGCAGTGTCATTTACTCTTTAATAGAAACATTCACAAAGCTCTAGTTCCATCTGTTATAAATAGTGAAGGCTGATAAACACTGTGCAAACACAAGATGCAGCTTTCTGGCAAATTATGCTTAGTACAGCCCCCAACATAAATCAAGATTTATAATATTTGCATGTCTTTTTTTTTTTTTTCTTCCTTTTACTCTACAGTAATTACTCCAGAGCTTCGAGTAGATACATAAATAAAACTCAAAGTTTTACATTAAATTATTGTTTGAGAAGACAGGGACAAGTTTATGCACACACACATGCATACATTTCACAGCTTCAGTGGTACTGCAGTTACAAATCTTGTCATGGCTGCAGAATTTTTTATTCAACTATTTGCACATACGTTTTTTTGTCAGATAGATACAGTGGAAAGGCAAGGCCACACACTATCATGCATTGTATGAACAAAACGCAGGTTTCGATTAAGAAAATGGAGGTGAACCAGACAAGTAGCAATAGACTTGCAGAGGGCTTTCGGATGAATAACCAAATATGAAACCACTGCTGTTCCCTGCTCTCAGCAGAAAGGGAGGAATTGTGTAGCAGTAGGGTAAGTGAGTCACTGAACAAGACTCAGAAGGTGTGGATGAGATGTGGTAGCAAAAGAAGGTTCCTAGCAATGCTGTTTGGGTGTGATCGCTTTATCATCTCCCAAGCCTGAAAAGCAAACTGCTCTACACAGTTAAAGAAAAACCTACTTGCAATCTGAAACACCTGAGACAGTCTGCAGAAACACTCAAAAAGACAAAGTTTAAGTAAGTTTATGTCTATTGCTCAAGCCGGATGCTGGCAGGTGAATCACCCTTCCACTCAAAAAGTGGAAGAAAGATTTTTTTGTTTGATTTATTTTTGAAACCAATATATTTTAAAGGAATTATCTTGACAAACCTCACTGTAGTCACTGCTGATAATCTTTAAGGTAAGTAGATATTTCTTCCTTTGAAGAAAATACTTGTTTTTCCAGTTGAATTGCCTGACTTTGACTTAACCATACCCTTCCCAGGACATCGCTGAACCACTTAAAACATCCTGATTGTGTGAGCAGAACATATTATTATAGTCTCAACTTTTTGAAAGCTAAGCTAAAGCATTTGCTTTTGGAAAAAGAAGATGTAAAAAGCTCTGAGTTTTGCACATCCATTTCCTCAATTATATTTGATCTTGGAGTAATTAGCAGAAAGAGACATATTTAAGGCAAAAAGTATGACGGAAAACAATTGCTTCCCAGGCTGTCACCCCAGTGCAAGACACTGCCTCCATATCCACAGTCTTAGATGAGCAACCCGCAGTGCTCATACATGCCTAGTTTCATCTTCTGTCTTCCCCCATGTTTTGAGTATTGACTTCTGAAGTCTTCTCCTGTTGATACAGGGACATGACTTTGACATGAGCCTCAAAATGGAGAGGAAAATGGGGAGGAAGATGTGTACATTTGCAACACGCTGGCCAATGTAGCTGTAGTTTAATCCATTGCCATGTTTATTTCTGATGTTTTGCTGCAACATAGTATGTTTGGTTTCTGCGATAAAAGTGCAGCATTTTAGGTATATCAAGTCAGAACATATAACCAAAAAGTGACCTTAACCTGAAATACAGTAAAGTGTCAAGTAAAAGGATTTTCATCAGAAAGACATAAACTTACAGGAAATGCAGGTCTGTTATCCCTGTGGCCATTATTTCTTTATATTTTGGAATTTTAAATGTGCATTCTTCCCATTCTTTGTTTGTGACCTTTCTTGTAAGGACAGGCATTTTCTTATCTTTTTCTTCCCAGAGTCAAGTTAATTTAATTTACTGATCATATCAAAAGCATAATTCTTATGTACGTGAATTTCACTGGATTAGTTTAACTGGGTGTAAAAGAATGTTAAGATAATAGGATGATTCATTTGAACACAACAGGTACAAATTAGGTTGTTAACTGTATTATATACATTCCATTGCTTATCATGTCTGATAAAAAAGCTCAATAACATTTAGCTTTGGCACATCTTGTAGTTTTGTCAAGTACATAACTTTTTGTACCAATTTTTAGTTGCAATGAAAGCAAAAAAGAAGGCTCTGGATTGAGGAATTGGTTTTGCCTGTACTTCCTTTTCCTCTCATCCATTTGCTCTCCACTTGCTATGGGGAGAAGTCAGTGTTTTATGCAGCAGCTACTATTATGTTGGTGGGAATTACAGCATTGCCTTATATGAGGAACTGGTCTATTGTGAAGAACTGAAATTGATGCTAGCTTACCATAACATCTTAGGGTGTAAAGTGAAGTAGTTAAGTTCATACAGGAAAAACAAAGAGGTCCAAGAGAAGTACAGTGAATAGATGAGAGGGCTATTCAGCTTTCGTCCCCAGAACAGCCTTTTGTTTGTACAAATCGGCACCCTGAAAAAAATCCCTGTTCCTATCATGTCAGGTCTGCAGAGAAAGGTCTGCATTTCAAGCTTAAATTACAGCATCACTTCAGTTCCACCACTGAATAATATCAGCAGAGCTAATTAATTAATCACAGAGTCGGAATCCTTTAGGCTGAAAAGAACATCACTCTGGAAGGAACCTCTTATAATCCACCATTCACAGTTGGTCTGGCAGGTTGCTCAGGTTGTCCAGTTGAGTTTTGAGTATTTGTAAGGGTGGAGGTTCCTCAGCCTCCCTGGGAATCTGTGGGTGCCTACCCTCAATAGCAGTGTGGGTTTTTTTTTCTCTGTTTTATCTGAACTTTCTTTGTAGCAGTTTGCACTCACTCCATCTCAAGCTTTACTGTGCACCCTCAAGGACAGTCCCGCTTCATCTTCCCTATACCCCTCAATGGGCATTTGTATTCAACATCCTCCCTCCAAGCAATCGCAAGGCTAAACAAACTCGGTCTTTTTAAGCTTCTCCTCATAAGTCATGTACTTCAGGTCCTAATCACCCACAGTAGATAAACAACTTATCTAAACTTGTACATTAAACACCGTAGTGTTCAGCTCTTGAAATTCAAGTCCTAGACATATACCAAACTTATCTTTGTGTTCAGGAGACAGAGGAGCCAAAACAAATTACAAGATTTATCCTAGATACATTTAAATTGGCAGGATAACCTAATATCTAAAGTGTCTGAATTAATTGCTGTGATTCTGAGATAAATTAACAAGCAAACTGAAGGGTGTATTTGTGTGCTTATATATGGTATTAGTGCAGAGATGAGTAAGAGATGACATTATTTTCTTCTGTCTGGTTTTTAAAAATATAAAGCAAGTAGTTGCAGCTTTCTTCTGAATCTTTTTTAATTTGGCAAAGTTTTGAAATCATACCTTAACGCCAGAAAATAGGTTAATGAGTTTCATTTCATAAGTTTAGCCAAGAGGAAAGTCAGTGGTTATTTGATCATAGTCTATCAGTATGTACACTAGGATAAGACATATCAGAGATCTATGGAATCAGTAAGACAACATATACAAGTTCTGTAGCTACAAGATGAACCTATCAGTTTAAGCTAAAATAATGTTCATAATTTTTTGCATGATGGCAATTTACAATCAAAACAGCTCACCTCGGGAATGAATTAATGTATCACTATCAGAAGCCTTTAAATTAAGATTTTGTGTCTTTTTAAGAGATGTCCTCCAGCCCAGTCAGAAATTATTGGTCAGGAATTACTGGGTGAGGTATTGTGACCTCTATTATGCAAAAGCTCATTGACTGCATAGTTATTTCAGTTTTTAACTCTGTGGATCTATAAAGTAGAACCAGAGTGATGTGCTACCATAAGTTAGATTGTCTTCTTATGATATTTAAGGTATCTTGGGTTGTATCTCCTGTTGCAACTAACTTAATTTTTTTAGGGCAATTTCTGACCACTAAGCATAGTGAAAATGAAACCCATTAAATAATCTAAGTGGATTAATATCCCTAATAACATTTCACTTTCAGATCTTTTGAACTTACATTTTATATCTTGAATCTACTGCACACGAAATTTTATAAAACAAATAAAACCAATGTATGTAACTTCAGAATAGAACAGATAAGAGCATTCCAAACCTAAGAAATAAAGTTTCTCTCTCCTTTTGGCTACATGTGGAAGCAGAGGAATGTTTAAATCACCCATGGAAAGCTACTCAAACAAGTATGAGTTAAAATCTCTGCATGTCATCTTTCTGTAAGGTTCCCAGTTAGAAAAGCATTAGGCTTCAATTTTCTGTAATTTCCTCTAGAAAGCCCTCTCTTCTTCCCTGGGACTCCTCCTGCTTTTCATGACTGGGCTCTTTATCCCTGGAGCTATTCCATCACTTCTGTAATAGCATACTATGTGCATCCCTCAGCCTCCTTACTCAACAGATTGTAGTAAATCTTCAATTTAATACCCTAAAACCTTTTTTTATAAGGCATAGGAATAAGCTTTCTTTCAGTAAGTGCTACTTCCTCAGCTTTCCAAAAGCACAACCTAATCTGAAAAACCTAAAATAAATTGTATGCGTGTTCTGTAGAAATCCTCTAAACAAATAAACCAGAGACATTTTATAGCAGTAATAATTTCTAACTTGCAAGTGTTTCAAAAGACTCCCACAGCAGCAGGTGTTAAGGAAGTATCCATCTGTTCTTGTTTCTCTGCACAGAAGTATATTGAACAGACAAGAGTTTCTAAATGTTCAGGGTTGTCATTAAAATGGGTTAGCTGTGATCGTCACTTAAGGCATTCCTGATATTGAAATTAAAATGAAGACTATCTCTGGTTCTGTTGCAGTTTGAGAATGCAGTCAATGGTTCCCCGAAGAAACATCCTGTCAACTAAGTATTTTTTAAATTATCTTCTGAAAACTGCTTCAGTATTCCTGTGACTGAACTGGAAATGCTGTATCAGCAGCATTGCTGTTCTCTGAAAGTTTGGATCAAAACCCAGCTGTTGCAGATATGTTAACTGATGAATAAGGTTAAGAGATCTGAAGCCTTTATACGACACTTGAAACTTATGTTTGCATTTAAATATTGAAGGCTTTTCAGCTTTCCCCTCCACTGCAAAAAGTTATTTGAGTCATTTCTAAGGAAGGCTTCAGAGTCTCTAAACTTGAGTGCTATGCTATAAAGACCAGAGGACTGGAACTTCATCAATGCAGCAGTGAAATGAGCATAAGAAAGGAGAGATGCACACAAGCTGAGTGCGCACACCTCAGTGTTTTCAGAGGTGAAAGAGAAAATACGTTGGGCAACAGTACAAATGAATCTATGAAATATGTAGGAAACATCTACACAGTCCAGGGTGCTTTTATACCTTAAGTATTTATAATTAAGCTACTACATTGTTGTAATTTCACATCAGAAAACAAATCTTGGCAAGCAATGTGAAAGTGTTGAGAAGGAAAATTCCTTCTTTGCTCTTTAGCATTGTATCCCACCGAACAGGAAGGAACAAGGGTTTTGCAGGTAGCACATGTAACAATTATAATATATTTAGAATTAAAGCCAAAATAATACCAACCAAAGTGTTAAGGTTTTGCATTAGTTTTGTATTAGTTGTGATTTACAATGACTGGTAGCTTCCCTCCAAAAAACTGCTAGCAGTACCTTGCTTAAATGCCAAAGTTTGATATGCCCATTATGTTTTCACTTTTATTTCCATATTCTTCCATTTCTTTGTCATTTCACAAAGTCACATTGCTTTAAGTCCTATAGAACCTGTTGCAATTTGTATGTGAATGACTTGGTCTGGATACCTAGTAGCAAAATATTGTCATACTATGATGGAGTGATTCCAGTATTGTCAGTCACAACTGTTTACAGCGGAAACTGTCTGCAAAGCTTCAGGATTTTAGCTTTGAAATCATCAGTTAAAAAATGATAATATATAATGCAACTTCCAAAAGATTGTCTCGAACAAGTAAAAGCTGGCCAGCCTCCAGCTGGTATGGGATCTTTCCAGATTTAAAGTCCAATCTTAAATGCAGTTGTAAATATAAGTATTACGTTGGCCTTTTGTGGTTTATGGAAGGCTTTTCTTTCCCCCGCCTCCCTGATTGTTGGCTTTAATAAGATTTTTAGATCTAGAAAAATGTGAGTAGAGGTATTTTTTAGCAATTTTGTAGATGATAGGTGGCAAAATTACAATAATAGCTTTTTTTTTTTTTTATCCAGGAAAAAAAAACAACAATAAAAAAAAAAAACCTGCCTACCACAATCTGGACAACAGAGCATGCTATATAGTAATTTATTTGATGGAAAAGTATAGATTGTACGCTAGAATTGTTTCAGCACTAGGCATTTTGCTAAGCCACCTGCCAAGTTAAGCCACTCTAATAATGTAACCATGGTAATGCTGCTGGCGTCAGTGAAAGAATGATTTGTGCAGCCAGTGAGGATTGGGCATCTTAATGCATTAACCGGAGCTGTCAGGAAATGTTTGGAAATAAATATGTAAAATAGGTATAAAAGGTTCTTTCAGAATGTTCAGTGTTTTGCTTCGAGCAATATTTGTTAACAGCAGGCCACCCTGTTTACAGGGCTATGCGAATGTGGTTGCGAGCACTGAAACAGATAACAAACTGCTGGTAGATTCTGCTCTGCTGCTTTGCTTTCTGTGCTTTGATGGGAAACAACCGTTTCATTTTAGCAGTAAAAGTGTGTTAGCCCGTGCTTGCATTCTGCTGATGAAAACCTGAAACTTACAGCAGTAATTGCAGAAAATCTGAAAACAGACAAACCCAACAGAACTCTATAAAAATGGTCAGTGAGTTGGTCAAGATGTTGCTACCACATTTTATTTCTCCCCTCCCCATCCCTCTGTTTTCCATATGCTTTTTCCCCACACACATTTCCTTTCCCTCTCACATTTGCCTTTCATATGCCCCTCAGTCATGTGTTCACCTCACACCTCTAATTTGCAGCTACGCTGCTCCACAAATAATGGGTTTGTTTTTTTCCAGGGAAGCAATGATCTGATGATATACTGTCTCCAGCATCAGTGCTGACTTAATTAATTTCTACCCCTATGTCAACACAAGTGGTGCAGGAGGGTAATGTGAATCAGATCAGAAAAGAGATCCACTTTAAAGTAAAAACCTCAGCACCACTTCTCTTCAACTCCCCTTTTTTACAGCTGGGCACCTGGTTCACGCAGTAGCCCCACAGCATAAGCATATGTAACTATAATTAAAGGAATGCCTGAGTGAATTTTATAAAGGGTAGAACAGAGTACTGATTATATCTGATTTCATGGCCAGATGAAGGAAAATTATAAACTTACATAAACTGCATTCACCCTCCGTGCCAAGAGGCAATTTGTGTAAGAAAATAAAAGGAAGTCCTTAATGACCTCTCTGCACATTTTTATGTTGTGTCTACTTTGGTTTGCTTACTACCAGCATTACTCAATGCATCACTGTTTCATGGTAAGAAATGATTTTCATTCATTGCATCTCATTTTGCTGCTCTGAATTCCAGTTGTCACAGGTAGCCAAAACTGTTGCTCTGAGCTCTGGCCTAGTTGTTGCAAACTTTTCTTTATTCTCTCAATTTTTTACTGTTTTCCTCTAGAACTTTTTCTTCTTATCTCTTATTTCTCTCTTTTCACCCCTTTTGCTCTTTTTTCATGGTGAGTGTCATTTGTCAATAGTTCTCTAATTTGCCACACTGCATTGTGTTTTCTGGAGCATATTCATGACCCCAGGCTGTCAACTGCTGGATTCTGCATGGAGTACTTGCTGAATTACCGTGTATATTTGCTTCTGAACTGAATCAGGAATGATTTTCTTTCTGTTGGTTGTGGAAAAGTGAACCTGTACTTCCATGCTCTATAAATGAATTGCAGCTTTTAAAACAACTGTGGCAACAGGAGCCTGCTTGAGGATTTAGGGCTATGCAGCTTTTTTGGTCTCTGGAGGTCTTCCTTTTGCTCTTATGGCCCACTGCTGTATGGACTCCATTTGAAATATTTTAGGTACTCAGAATAAATATCCAAGCCAAGGAAGTTCAAAGTGTATACTTGTGAACAATGAGAAATTGCTCAGGGCTCTAGCATTTCTGCTTCTTTTCATTCTTCATCTTTGAGAACATCAGAATTTAACCTAAAAGTTAGCTGAAACATATAGTTGGAAAGAGAATATTTTGCTTTTAATAACTTAAAATATGTAAGGCTGCTTTAAGGATGATTCTCTAATTCTGTAATTCCCTTTATAATTCTGTAGTTAACTTGGTATATAGGGCCCAATTCTCTATCAAAACATTAAAAACCTCCTATGAAGATCAAGATGATTTTTTCATGTCCTTTTGGTTTCTTGTGTTTTGCTAGCAGGCAGGAAACAAGGAGCACTGAGGACAGAATAATAACTTAAATCAACAGTCAGAAAAAATATATAAATAAAAGCAGAATCAGAAAAGAAAGAAACTGAATCATTCATACGTGAAGGTCAGCAAGTAGCATGCCCCATTATTGCGCTTGATTGTCAGAAGTGTTGATTTTGCTGCTTATTGAAAGCTCTCAAGAAATTCATTTATTTTTCCCAACTGCACTGGTTTGGGCCTGCAGACTATGGGGGAAAAGCAGTAGCAGGCAAAAGCTGCCACATCTGAATAGGAAAGATGCATGATAGAGTATATTTTCACTGCCAGGAAATAACACAGAAACATTCTTTCCTGTTTAGTGTGTATTCAATCATGGACAGAAAGTCAACTGCTTAGCTGGAGCCTGGCATAGATTTCCAATAACTTGCTTTTCCTCAAGCACAAACATACGACAGCACTTGAGGAAAACCACAGAGTGAATCTTCTGTAATTCAAAAATAATCTTTTTAGATTTCCATGAGAAAACAATATTTATTTATTCGATTTTTCTCACACCTTGCAATTAAGTGCTGACACAGATTACTGGATCATTTATGCCCCAAATTGTTCATATAGGGATGACGTCTTCTGGTATTGTGAATATATAAAATTAAAACTTTATGGCTTTTAATAGTAATAATAGCAAACTCAATATACGGAGTTACTACACAGCCATGCATATTGCTGCATAATAGGTAGTCACTGTTTTTCTGCACAGCTGTGCTCTCCAATCTAATCCATGTTTATAGTTAAGGTCATATTCTGTTTGTGTATTATACAGGTGTCTATGCTGTGTTACTCTGATGGGTTGATCTACAAGCTTCCATTATCTGCAGTGTTTTGGGTGCTGCTGCCCTACCCTAGAGGAAAAGGCTTAGCTTTAACGTGGACATTCATGGGGCTGGACAGGCAACTCTGACGTGTTCCATCCATGCCCACACTGCAGGTACTTTATGTCAACCTCAGAGCTACCTGACACTGTGTGAGGTGGTCTCTTGCACAACACCTACTCCACAAGGTCTTTAGTACACCTAGGAAGGCCCTACCAGTCCTTTCCCTAACACATCTCTCATCTTCTCATGCATATACCACGATTTCACCATGCAGCCCTTCATGAGCAGTTCAGCCCAGCAATGTTCATTAGTATCACTGAGATAAACTAGTGATAAATTCAACTTGAAAGGCAGGGGAAGAATGAGGGAAGCAGAAGTCTGCAGAGAGGACCAGGCATTCCCTACCCGTTCTCCCCTTCTATATGAGGGCACTGTTGCTGTCTTGTACATTAAGTGACTGTATGGATAGCAGATGGCCTTCAGCAGTGTCTCCACTGTTACTGAGTTTTGTTCAGTTACATCATGTATATTGACTGCCAATGGGACACTAATTTCTTGTTGTAAAAGACCACGCTCATAGCTCTGGGGTAGGAGCTCTCAGAAAGCAGCAAGCCCTGACTGCCCTAAAAAGGAAGGAAGCCAGGAGGTCAGGGCAACAGCAAGGCAGGCAGGGCAATGATCCCACCCAGGCGGGCACAATCCCACAGTACCTTAGTGGGTACCGTGCTAGTGAGCCAATATTCAAGATTACTAGACATATCTGCAGCGATGAAGCAGGTGCAAGGTCAAGCCTGCAAGTCACATCAGTGGTTCAGGCACAGGCATACCTCAGGCAAGTCTCAAGGGTGGAGGCCTGAGCTTCAACACAGCTCCAAAGCAAAGGACAGGAAATCTCCATGAGGCTTCCCACAGCTACTTCTCATACAGTTCTTTCCCCAGCAGCCTGATCCAAGGCTGCAGCTGCACCATATATCAGAGCTGGAATGGAGCACGGGCAGCCAAACCCCAAGGAGGGAGGAAGAGTCTGCAGAGCCTCTTAGTGCACCCAGAGCCCTGACAACAACATGCTTATTTCCATCCAGTCCAGAAGGTATCAGTCTCTTAAAAGTAATCTTGTTAGAGACAAGGCACAGCTGTTCAGGGCTGGGATGTTTACCGCAGCCCAGTGGAAGTCTGCAAAGCCATATGCTGTTTGATCCTCTGCTCCCTGGCTATTTACCAATTCAGTGTTCAGAGGACCAGTAGGTTGAGCTGTGCCAGTATGACTGACAAACACATGCTCTTGTGCTGGCCCTGGAGGGGCCCCCTCCAGCATCATAATTAAAAGGCATTACGTTCTGCTGTACTTAGCAATCCCTCGTACCTTAGTGATCATTGCAGTGGTTCATTTGTGCTTTCAGAGCTGAACTGTTCACATTTTGATAAGCTGTCATGCACACACCTGGCAATAGCATCATGCCATATATAAATGCCCCCATCCTGACAACCACAGTGCCTCAGTAATTGTCTTGACAGCAGTGATGCCATCTCTGTGACTGACATAATGCCAGCATGGGTACCTTCAAGATTACCATGGCCTGCTATTCAGTTAGTTATTAGCAGGAAAAAGTGGGAACTGTGGTCAAATTGAAGAGTTCTAGAAGTGGACAGGCAGGTGAAAAAATCAATCAGAGCACCCTGCCAAAAATGTTAGCCTTGGCCAGACTGGTACTGATATGGTGGTATTATGTCTAAGACTTTATTATTCTTAACAATTTCCAAGCTTCAAAATGTGCCTCCTCTTTGTCTCTTTCATTCATCCTGCTCTTTTCCAAGCCTCTCTCCTTCCTCTCCCCAAGTAAAAAATCACTACTTCTGTAATTTTCACTTCTTCACTTCACCCTATGAAAAGTCAATTCCTTCTCCAGTTGCCATAACGGATGAGAGCCACTTGATTACATCAAGTCAGAACAGGTCAAGCTTCATCTTGCACCCCCAGCAAACACCTTCCCAGTGTGAAATAACCAGCCATCTTTGCTCTTTGTCTACAATTTAGGGAAGTCCATAATAGAAGAAGAATAAGGAGGAAGAGTGCTGACTACTGTCCTTCACCTTCTGATAAAACAGAGAAAACATTCACAATATTTGGTTGAAGTGAGACAATACATACTGTAAAGCTGATCTTTCTGGCTGCAGCCAGATCAGATCAGGACCTGGTCCATCACAGGGTGCCAAGAGATAGATGCTTTTGTTGAAACCACAGCACACTCCTACACATGCAGTGACCAGAAGTCAAGGTCCAGTTTCTTTCTGCTAGAGATCCAGGGATCATCTGCTTTTGCATTCAGTAAGTGGACCTTATATCTGTATTCAGATAATGCAATGAAGAAAGCATATTCTACTGAAATGAAAAAAAAAATTGAGACCCAAGCAGTATTCCTGTCCCTGTGGGACCTCCCATTGAACCAATGGGAGTTTCTGCTCTTGCCCATTTCTGGTTGGTGCCATGAAGTTTCAGCTCTCCAGTTCTGTGAGCCCACTGCTGAACTAAGATGATTGAGGCTGGAGTTGGCAGGAGACCAAGGCAACAAGGATGAATCAAGCCACACGTGGAACCTGTAGGGCTGCTGCAAAAGCTGGCTTTTGCTGTCTTGCCCTGTGAGCTAGTTTTGTCTGTTCACTGCCTCACCAGTGCCCTAACAAAGGTACTCAAATAGACCAAATATTTTAGGTACTTACAATTGCAGAGCATTGTGGAAATAAACTTTCTGCCATAGATCAAGTTGTCCCAGGTCACACTGGCTACAATCAAGGGGAACTGCTTTTCAGGCACAACTTTACATGCCTAGCATTACCTGGCACTCTAGAGGAGGGGCTGCCTCCCTCAGTCTCTGGACAACGTGGTGTACACGTTGCAGATTTTGTGAAGAAATCTAGTTCTTTGCTAAAATAAACAACAGGAGCTAGTTGCTGCCTAAATTCAATTCCTCAGCCTCTTGCATTTCTAACAAATAAAGCAGAAAATACAGGATATGCAAGCAAAATGGTTAACTAGTAATACTTTGAACTTTTTTGGTTAATAATCTGAATGTAATAGAAAAACAAGTTGTACTGCGTAATTAAATACAGCTTAGAAGCAGAGCACAGAACAGGGGTCCTTACTACTTACCTTGGTCTGAACTTACATTATTGGGCATTATTGTTGCATACTTGCAGTTAGCATGCATAGGATGATATTATTAAGCAATTTTTCCCATTTACCCCCTCTACTTCTTTAAATAGCCATGTCATACATTGAACATATATATGATATCTAAACAGTAAATTTAATAGATCTAAAACTTAATGAAACAATCATATTGATTTAAGAAGATCTTATTAAAATGTAAATAGCTCCATGCATAGCACTTTGAGGATATAAAGTACTAGATACATTTTATTTCTTTGAAGAACATCAATACAGATAATTCTTCAGTTTTCCTTGAAAGCTGAAATCCTTTGTAAAAGATCTTTCAGAGTAAGCTGTTAAGTCTCATGCCCTGGTTTTGGATGATTCAGATTACCATTAAGCCCCTTTCTGCTTAAAACACTCAGAAACCTATTTTCAGGGACAAATTGTTGATAAATGATTGTGTTGCTCATCAGACCTGCTCACACACTAATGCAGCAGCAGAACTATCTTGTTCCCAGGGCCTGGAACACATCCTCCTTCTAGCAGATTAGTTAGCTGCGTCAGTGAGTTTAGCTGGCCAAGTTCATGGTCAATTTTCTTGCCAGTGAGAGCTACTGTGATGAACCTAAAAGTGAGATCCTGCCTCTCCTTACAGTTAATCAGTGGCTGTAACACCAACCCTCACCTGAGTTATAACGTAGCCGTGTCACAGCTATGTCTGTGCTTGGGCTTGTACCTTCTCCATCCTCACCTGGACTCAGACATGGTTTTCTGGCTGAGCTTGGATGTGTTCTGTCCCACTAGCTGTGCTGGGTCATCACAGGGCTGTCTGACTCTGGCCACTATCTCTGGCCCTGATCTTGACTTAGACATGCCACCCCACATCCTGGCTCCTTATGGTGAGGTTACTGCTCCTGCCTGGCGGGTTGCTGCGCCTCACTCCTAGCTTGCCTTCCTTTGAGATGCAGCTGGCCCTCCTGCTCCACGACACTTCTCTGTGCCATTTGTAGAATAACTGGGTAAGGCATTTCTTAAAACTTAACACAGCTTATTCACATAAGCAGCATTTTTAAACAGGACTGTCAACAAGTCATGCATGGAAGTGCCTTTGTGCAAACCATAACAATGACTAAAATGTTTATTTATTTATTATTTTAATTTTTTTTAAGTTTTTTTGACCAGTATTGACATCTATCGAAGGTACTACAAAAAGTGATTTTGTATCACAAGTTATTCTGAAGCTATATATGAAACTTAGGAGTGCTAGTTCCTCACAGACCTTGTTTTTTAACCTCATACTTTTCTGTGGCTAACACTTTGAAACAGATGCATGGAAAGAATATTAGGAATGAGCCTTTCAACTTCAGTGAAGTATATCAAATTAGACTATGATTAGTCCACATGAATTTTGTGAACAGGGATGCATTGTTTTATCCTAACATGCATTTTTTCAGAGAAAGCTATTGAGGCACAGAGTCCCTTCAAAGCATGCTGATGTCTAGGCTCAGCCCCTGCCTCGGCTCAGGTACTCTCATGTTCATTAGCATCAGCCATGTTGTTCATTCTAAAGGCAATGGAAATATACTCTTAAGAATGTTTTATCATTACAGAGATACAGAGGGTCTTATCCATTCAATTTGTGGTTTTCTTACTGCCTTGTAGGCATTGTATCATGTCCTGTTTTACAGTGGAACTAACTATTTAGCTCACTGCAGCACAGCTAACAGCAGCTAGAAACAGCAAAGATTGGGCTGTGCCCTCTGTGAGCAGAGCAACATGTACTAATGGGAACTTCTCATGTACGGAAGGATGTGTGTGTACAAATATATATATATATCAGCTTGCATATATTGAATTTGTTAGAACAGATGCCTGCAGACCTTTAACAAGGACAGCACTGATTACTACATTTTCTTTATAGATGGTGCTTTGTGCCATGAGGTGCAACAGCTAGCCATATGCTGGTGTAAACTGCTGGTATAATTGCCTGGTGATTTTGATGAAGATTTAAGTAAGCAAAAGCTTCCATGTCTTAAATTAATACGATGTACTGCATAAAGTCCATCATTTGCATTATCTTCTCCTAAGTCACACTCCATCCCTTGCTAATTGGTTCTATGGGCAGCCCCTTTCAAATTACAATAATGTTTATAACCTTTTCTCGATCATCTAATGTGCAGCCAGGTCAGACTCTAAATGCAAGGTGTTTTTATTCCCATTTATTTTGCATAGTAAGTATCTGAACTGGCACTACACTTCTACCTATCTGCTGGTGCTTCTCCATGTCAGCAGCTGCTACGGTTGTTAAATGTGAACAAGAGTGGGACTTGGCAACATTTCAGTGTGGCTTTTCTGCTTAACTTTATGGCATTCTTCAGCATTAATTTAAGAGTTTCTTTGGTACAAGACATTCAGTAGGTCTATTTCAGGGCTCTTACGTTACTTAGTTCTCCTTGATGTTATTCCTTTAGTAGCTCGTATTCATAGGGAGTCTTGTTATGATATGGGACTCCATAAACTTTGAAAATCCAAACAAGTGATATGGTCATTCAATCCATAAACTATATGGCTGGCTGGGTTGGCTCAGTTTACTGAACTCTGCATAGACGGTTCTTGCAATTGCTTTTTATGAGCTTGCATAAAAAACCGCACTGTTGCACTTTCCCTATTAATAATGCTCCCTCTGTTATTTTTTATTTTTTAATAACCATCACAAGGATTAAATTCCCCTGAGTGGCAACTCATTGTGCATGTGTCCATCTTCTACTTTAAGTGGAAATTCATTATTTTAGGGCTAGAGTACATTCTTTCTGTTAAGTCTCCGTATCAGAAAATCTTCAAGGGTATGTGTAACGTTAGACACTGCTGAGATTAACCTGAACAATATGGGGTTTGTTTCCTTCTTCTCTCTTAAGCTTTTCATAATAGTGCTTTAAAAAAAAGATATGTACCTTCTTGAAAAGCAGCAGCTACGCAGGACACCGTATGCACTGGTGACAAAACCTTCCTTCTAGAGTATACAATCTATAGATACAAAAGAGAATAGTGTTGGCCAGCACAGCTTGCTGTGTGCAAGACTCCCGAGTGATTTCTACTCGGTATAGCAAAGAGCGGTTTTTCAAGGAAGGGTCAAAAGAAACGCACCCCCAAACCTGAACGCTATGACTTGATTATGCTGCACAGAAACTGATCCATGAAGAAAAGTGCATCTTCAATGGAATAACATAGCATGTAGCTGGGTTTTGAAACCTCAGTGCAGTAAAAGAGTTAACATCAGTGGGTTAAAGAAATAGCCAGATGTGACTCACTAATGCGAACTGTGTCTGCTGCAAGGCAGCTGCCCTCACCTGCAGACAGAGCCCTGCATACCAAGACTCAGGAAGGCATTTTCTTAACTCATGACCTGCTCACGGTCATGTCCTGGCAGTTTTCCCAAACGCAGGAAGAAAGAGAAAACAGAGAGGAAAGCACTCTCACCCTGCCCACTACCTGAACCTGAGGTAACTGGACACTTACATCTGATTAATTGCATACCCAGAGACAGCAAACAGGACATGACCCCAATGTCAAGGTGAGAAGGGGAAAAAATCTGCTGTAGCAACAAGATGTAAGGTTCTGCATTCAGC
>JANHGB010050675.1:0-12273 GCA_026283785.1 Coracopsis vasa | reverse complement strand
CTTGTTTTATTTTGTTTTATATAAAACAAGATATAAAATTGAGTGTATTAAAAAATTAGTGCTTTAAAAATCCATCTGTGGGTTTTAATTTTATCTTTCTCCTTCAGGTATTTTTGTCTTCTGTGATTTTTATTTTTATTTTATTAAAATTATTATTTTTACTTCTTATTAAAGTATCATAAGGGAATAAAATTTTTTTAAGATCTACATTGTGACTCACCTGAGGGGTGTACCAGTCACCTGTTTTTGCACAGTTTGCCACTTTGTTTGCATTATATGCCTATTTTAAAAACAGATTTCTGTAAGAAACATTGGTGCAGGTGTCTCATGGTCTTTTTTTAACTACCAGCCTGTCACAGGTATTACAGAAGTATTACAAAATCTTTTTTTCAGAACGGCCTTGCCATTACCATGTTCTGAAAGTTTCCATCGTAATACCTCCAGTTGGTAATAGAGGAAACCAATGTAGTTCTGCGTAAATTTGCACAATAAAAGTAACTTAGAAACAAAGATAGCACTAAAAAAACCCCTAAATACAGTGTCCAGTGACTGTAGAAACCTGTACTTGTCTTGTGTAAGTTCATTCTTCAGAATATACTGAAATAGATACGTAAGTTTATTCTTATTTTCAAAAACTCCTGCCAAAGAAGAGTAACAAATAATGATTGGTTTTGTTATACTCTTAATTTTATACCTCTGTATTTACTTTCTTTTATTTTTCTTTTCAGTTGTGCATGTACCTGTTTGAACAGAGAATTCCTGCATATAACATCCAGCAACAGAAGCTGGTGGGTTTTTGTCTGTAGTGAATCAGCTGAATTGTTAAACACCCACGTACTTGTGTATTAGTAGGGTTCAAAAATCATGGCTTGGCTCACAGTACTCCAGGTTCTGTGTTAATATAAGAGAGTTCACTGTGATTGTTGCTAGAACTTTAAAAAGTGTCTGTTTAACATTGATCTGTAAACAGATTTCTGAGAGAAGTTTTTAGACTGATTGTACATACTTCCAGGTAGTAACTTAGATACAGCATCATATGAATCCAGGTGTTGTTGGAGAGGATGTTTGAAGAGTAAGGTCTCTCTCCAGCAGAAGGTGAAGGAAATAATTCTGTTTAGTCACTTGAGAGTTTATTTAAAACAGGCTTTAATGACATGTTTGAAACTATTAAGTGAAGATGAGTTGGCCTATTTAATCTTGAGTTTCGTAACAGTGTGTCAGTGTCAGGAATACTACGTCTACTCACCAAACCAAAATCATACATGGGGGAAGCTGAGGAAAAAGACTTATTTGAGGAAATGGTTCTTTATAGTTCTGTTATATTTAATCCAACTACTGTAGTTTAGGTACTGTATAGTACAGTTGGTGTACTCTACTTGCATTTACAAATACCAGTTTAATGTTTTTTGTGTGGTTTTCTTGATATGTTTTTTTCCAGTGGCAGATGCGGCATTCAAAACAATCCCATTGTCCCGAATGGGAGGACAGAAAGAGCTGGGATCAAAGGAAGCACAGCAGCAGCCGGAAGCGCAGGAAAAGGTCCCAGAGCAGTGGACGAGAAAGCAAGCACTATAAACCAAATCACATTTCAGAAAGGTATAAGACTCTGGATTGAGTAGCACTAATGTTTCTTATCATGCCTAAAATAAATACATTTTCAAGATAATGCTCAGAGGTGGCAGTTCTTTAAGGTTTGGTTCACTTAAGAGATAGTTGGTTTTATTACCACAGTACCTGACCCATCGAATAGATATTCTTTAATAAAGCAAGTAAATGTTCCTAGTTTGTTTCACTGGTGTCAGCTAGGTATCGATATTTAATATATCCAGTATTAAATTTCAAGTGAAAACTGTGCCTGTTCATTTACTTAATGTGAACAAAAGGGAGATAAGGTTTGTTTAATCATTTAATACAATGGTAAGTACAAGTTTCACTTACTAATTTGGAGATGGTTTACTTTTTCTCCCATACTGCTTTCACTGGAAGGATGTGTTTTCCTGTTGTGTTTTTTTCATTGATAAGATTCCATGGAATTCTTTTAAGAGCTCTTTGCCTCAGTGGCTTTCTTAAAGGTTATTTCTCTGTGCAGAATATCCTTGGTTCCAGATACTCAGGTTTTTAATGTTTACTCCAGAGCACTAAGAACAGTTCTACTTCTTTCAGTCTCCAGGTTTTATTTTTAACGCTTTGAAAGCATAGAAGGATATTATTGCTGTACAAAGAGTGTTTTATCCTATGACTTTGGAGATTGTAATGGAGTTCCTTAGTATACTTTAGAAAGTGTTGCTTCTTTTCGAGTCCAAGTTCCTTGTTTACTGTGGAAACATTATATACTGTGGACATGATATATTGTTCATGCGGATGGCTGCTATGTATTTGAGACTGACAATGCTGTTAGACTCCTAATAAAGTAACATCAAAAGCTTCGCGATTTTTGGGGAGGGAGTCAATTAGAAAATTTTTGGTGTAAAGACAGATACTATTTAACTCTGTAACTCGGCTCAAGTCACTTATCTTGTTGGAACCTCAAGTTTTGGAAGTGGAGAACATTCACTTAAAATATATTTTCAGTCATTATTTGGACGATAGAGCCATAAATGAAAGAGACCATCATGACCGGAGATATGTTGAGGAATACAGAAATGACTTCTGTGAAGTATATGACCACAGGCATTATCACAGAGACTATGAAAAGAGTCACCATCATCACTATAGCAAATCCTCTGGTCGGAGCAGGAAAAGTAGTCATAAAAGGAAGCATAAGAGACATCATTGCTCCAGTCACCAATCGCATTCGGTATGAGTAATTTTTAACTTTATTATTAATGAATTAGCGGTAATAGACTTCTTAAGTGAGTGCTAGAGCTACAGTTCCTGATCACAGTGTTTTTAAGAAATATTATTAAAAAAGAATGTGTAGTTGAGTCCATTTTTGAGCACATGAGTATGTTCTTAGTTTTGAGAGTTTTGAATCAGTGTTTTGTTGGGGGGTGGGATTATCCTCAGTACTAGTTATACACTGGGATTAATCTGAAAAATGCCATTTTAAAGTTGAAGACAGGTAGCTATCCTATTTCAAAGTACAATTGTCAACTTTTGAGTTTTAGAGCATAGTGAATTATGTTATTTCAGGTAGACTGAGGTGCCATCCATCCTATTACTAAAAGTAATTGAAGTGACATGCCTTTTTAATGTTAGCTTAATTGGAAGTATGAAAGATGCATGTCTGGTAAATTGATAAGAACAATTCTACACCTGATTCCATCTTACTTTGATAAGCCATGTTCCTGGCCAATGGCTGCTAATGTCTTACTGAAGATGGGATAAGTTTGCTGCTTGCCTTCTTTGAAGGCATGCTGTCTGAATTTTTCATCATTGACGTGTTGCCCAGTGATTCATCTTCAGCTCCAGGTGGTTTCTGTCCCATTCCTGCAGTAGAAACAGCAAATTGTGTTGGATTATACAATGCAAATTAAGGACTTCAGAGTAATTTTTCTTCTCTCTCTAAACATGAGGGAAGTAAAATTACTTGGTAGTTTTTTATATTTAGATTACATGAAATGTATGTTCTAATAATAGAAACGTTTCACCTGACTGTAAGCTTAGATATGTAAATAAATGCTGTTTTTTGCTGTTTGCTAGCAGAGTATTAGTAATAGCAATGTTGCAGTCTTAATCTGTCCTCAATTAAGCCACTGTTTGAAAAACAAAATTGTGTTGTTTTTTCTGTTGCTTTTATCACTTTAAGTATTTATCTGAAAATCTGTTCCTTGCCATGTTTTTCTTCTGTAACATAAACTGTGCCCTGTGAATTTCTGGGGACTGAATTTGAAATTGCTCCTGCCAACTGTTCGTGGCCTGGTGTGTAACTGAATGCCTGAATATCTCCCCGCTGAATGAATTGCGTATTCTGCCCTGAATTCACTCTGATATATTGATTGGCTGGACGATCTTGGTGCCGTTTCCAGAAGAGTCACCGAAGGAAAAGATCCAGGAGTGTAGAGGATGATGAGGAGGGTCACCTGATCTGTGAAAGTGGAGACGTTCTAAGAGCAAGATGTATAGAACATTTTTCAACACTTTTAAAAAACTTTTCAGCAAAAAATCTGTTTAGCATAGTATGTCAGAGGAGGGGGGCTAAAGAAATCTTCATTGCTCTTTTGTTCTGTTTTTTTTGTGCTTTTTTGTTTTTTTGCATATCTTCTTTTCTATAGAATTTAAATACTGTGTTCAAAAAGTTCCAATTAGTAAATGAATCTTGAGATTAGAACAAGAGATAGGTATTTTTTTTTGGCTAACTGTTTCATGACACCTGTTCCACTAAGATAATGCATTCAGATGCTGAGATTTAAAGTAATTATGCTTTTGTAATGGCACATATTTAAATCTACATTAATAATGTTCATTGTTGTTGAAGTAGTTTTATAATTCTAACTTGTGTTTGTTCTTTGTAGATGAAATTGTTGCGACTTTAGGAGAAGGAGCCTTTGGAAAAGTAGTGGAGTGTATAGATCATGATATGTAAGTGTTGGTTATCTCTATAAGGGGATCTTATGGCAAAAGATGCTTCTTAGCTCAGAAATTAAGGCTCAGAGATGTTTTCTTTGAAGGAAAGTTGCAATTCAAATGAAGTGTTGCAGTATATTTAAGAAGGAAATCATTCTGTTTCTGAGCGCTACCTTGTAAGCTTTTTTAAGGCTCTTCAGTCATCTCTTCCAATACTATAAATGTTTTTTGTTTCTTCTATTGTTCTTTGTAAGGCTTATAACAATACTTCCCCCCTCCCCCCAAACTGTGTAACCACATGGTGCAAACTGCTAATTACTGAGATGCATCGGCCCTTTTTGAAGAGGGAGAACTGTGTTTTGCTCTATCATGTTTTTCTGTTAGTTCTGCAAGTGCTGTTGCCATAACTAGAGAATGTGAGGGTATATGAAGAGTTTAGAATTGATTTGGGAGACTGACCTTTAGAAGTTAATGCAGTGAGATGCTGCCGAAGTATTTTTGGTTTTTAGTGACAGCAGCTTCTTAAAAGTAGTTGCTTGGGATTGGTTGAGCTGTAAATTTCTTTCCTCAGTCCCCATAGTCAAAATTATCCTTTGAAGTTTTTCTGAATGCACAGTACTGCAGTGTCCAGTCATTTGTTGATGGAGTTGTTATTTCCATCTGACGGCATGTTTGGTGGAGGAGAAGAAAATGACTTTATTTACACTTCTGTATGTGCTAGAAGTTTTAAATAGTTAGTAAAACTAATTGTTTTAGCCATGAGTTATATATCTGAAGTTCTGTGACATGGTTCTAGTGTTTTTTTTTCTCTCTGCCTTTGGTTGGTTGGTCTGTCATTTCACAAGTTAAGTGTTCAGGAGCTTGAGATCCTGTTGTAAGGGCAGACAGTGCTCTCAAGTCGTTAGAATCTAAATAGCTGTACAGAGACATTTAAAGGTTGAGAGTGAATTGAATAGAATGAACTATGTATATCTGTGTTCCATTTAAGTAATAGCCCTATTGTTTAAATGTTACACTGAGTGCAGGTTAGTTTTCACTGGTACAAAATACTCAGAATCTAAACTTCAGAATTGATTCAGTTCCCCTGGTTCCATAGGAGCACCGGAAAACAGCCAGAACAAGTTGTACAAGTTGCAGGGAAAAAAATCTCACTTTTTTTCAGTACTTAGCTCAAATGAGAGCTTTGATACATTCATAAGTAATCTTGTAGCTGGATTCCTCACGTTTATTCTACCTTAGATAAAAAGACTACATAGTTAATGTAGCATATACTATCAGTATTTGACAAAGAAAAGATTGGTATTGCATTTCTTTATAAAAGCAATTCTAGTTGAGTGCCGTGTGCTTCAGTTAAATTCCCCTAATCCAACTCATAATTCTCTCTGACCTTTAGTCTTCCTGGGTTGTAGGTATTTAACAGTAATTGATTGTGATGCTTTCCTTTCTTTTGAAGGAGAGGAATGCACGTAGCAGTTAAAATTGTGAAAAATGTTGGTAGATACCGAGAGGCAGCCCGTTCAGAAATACAGGTGTTGGAACACTTGAACACCATGGATCCAAGCAGCACTTTGTAAGTATGAAATTAGAATACTCAGCATACTAAGGATTTGCAGAAGATAATTATTTCATAAATTGAGTTTTCTTTTTATTCTTTTTGTTCTTTTTAAGCCGCTGCGTCCAAATGTTAGAATGGTTTGATCACCATGGCCATGTTTGTATTGTATTTGAACTACTGGGACTTAGTACTTACGACTTCATTAAGGAAAACAGCTTTCTGCCATTTCATATTAATGACATCAGAAATATGGCTTATCAGATTTGCCAGTCTATTAACTGTAAGTAAAACTCAAAACTCTATCAAATATATTTGGGGGTTTTTTTCTTTGTTTGTTTTCCTTTAGGAAATTATGTATTAATTTTGGAATACTGTTCTTTTTTCCTTACAGTTTTACACCATAATAAACTAACTCATACAGATTTAAAACCTGAGAACATCTTGTTTGTGGAGTCTGATTACATAGTGAAGTACAATGCCAAAATGGTAAGTTTGTTCTCCCAGCTTGAATTGAACTACTTCTGTCTTCATCTGAACTTCTGTAAAAAACACATGTAGAAATGTTGAGTGATAGAGTTTGTTTTCCTGTGGTTTGTGAGGTTTTGTGCTCTTTGAGATGCACTTTCTGCTTTTCATCTGGTCACTATAGTTAAGTTCTTTGCTGTTTAATGGAGGTCTGGCATTCATAGGGAGCATTGTGTTAATGGCTTTGAATTAGCCAGGTTTTTTTCTTCATATTTCTTAAGCCATTTGATGTCAGATCTTCCTTTCTGTGTGATTACCCTGGTGGCTGAAGTTCCTGTCAGTTTTGCAGTCTTGACTTAGCAGCTGAGATAAATTTCTGTTTGTCATCAACATGTGATACTTATCGTTGGGTAGTGTTACAGTTGGCACAGGCCCCAAATACGACTGCTCTGACCAGTGTCTTATAAGTCTAAGAAAGCACTAAGACACAGAGTTAGGGTGGGAACTTGTCTGCACAAATCATTTTGAGCACTGGCAGGAATTAAAGTTCATGTTGCTCTTGTTTTGAAGTATAAAAACTCAGAGACAGAAAAGCAGCATGGACTTCATTGCCTCTAGTCTATATGCATAAGGCTTGATTTTATTTTCTTATTTTAGAGCTAAAATTATATAAATGAGGGTATGCACCAATGAACAGAAAAAGGCAGGACAGAGAGAGCAGCTAACTGAAATTAACTTGAAGGTTAACAATAGAGGAAAGGAGTTACTTGAGGAAAGGTTTTTACTCAGCTGTTTGAAGTATTCAGATTAAATCACTTTGTTACAAGCTCCTCCTCCTCCTTGCAGCTCAAGCTGAATAGGAACTGATGTATTTCGAAGGAGTGTTTTACTACATAGGTTTAATTTTTAGCATTTAATGTGAATTGGAATTTTGAAGATGATGTGATGAATAGCTTTTGGCTAAGCATGCTTTTAAATACTGACAGCATTTTGATTTTCTTGCAGAAGCGAGATGAACGCACTTTGAAAAACACAGACATCAAAGTCGTTGATTTTGGAAGCGCAACTTTTGATGATGAACATCACAGTACATTAGTGTCTACAAGACATTATAGAGCTCCTGAGGTTATTTTAGGTCAGTAGAGACTTTTTAATCTTTTCACAGTTACAGTTTATTCAGATGTGTTTACTCCATAAACTGGAGTAGTTGCTCATGGTTCTGGTAATTCAGTCATCTCTCACGGATGGTGGTGTTGGAATTCTTGAGAGTAAATAGTAAAAACTCAAAACAGAGTTCCTTTACCCACTCTTTTACACACCCAATGTTCCTTTACCCACTTTCTCCCACCAAGGTTTGGGGAGAGGTACAGAGCGGGGGAAATGGGCATCAGTAAGTGCATGGAAACAGGGCATATGCTTTGTGGATTATGGGTTTTGAGAATATATTAAACAGTAAAACATAAAATTTGCCTATTTTGCAGCTCTGGGATGGTCACAGCCTTGTGATGTCTGGAGTATTGGTTGCATTCTAATTGAGTATTACCTGGGATTTACAGTGTTCCAGGTATGTGCATAGAGTTAAACTGAATGGTTTTGTTAGACTGCTGATTTTGATTGTTTAATGACATGTACTTAGCTGTTACTGTAAAAGGCATAGCCTTACAGGCTTTTTAAGGATTATATAGATAAGATTGTAAAGACAGCAGGCATATATGAAGATGTGATGTCTTGGATGTATCCTTCAGACTATTTAAGGCGATCTGTTTTGGCTTTCTGAATGATAAAGTCTGTATAGAGTCTGAAGATAATGCTGGAATTAAGAGTAAAGAAAACGTACTCACACAAAACTTGGTTTCTGAACTCTGTTGTTCAGGGGGCATCTTAACTGTAGAATGTGCTATATATAACAAGCTGCATTACATAATCTACTTGTAATACTTTAAGGCATTAATGTATAAAGATACTGTGACAGTATTCTGGCAAACAACTTGCTTTTAGATGATTTGTTACCTCAGAGTATAAACATGTGATAAATGTATTTATTGCTTTTTCCACACAGACACATGATAGTAAAGAACACTTGGCTATGATGGAAAGAATACTAGGGCCTCTGCCAGCTCACATGATCAAGAAATCCAGGTAAGTTATTACAGAAGTAGTAGATTTCCTAATATTTTACTATTCAAAGAGAAATCTTAAAGTTTTCATTGTTAGCTATGTCATTCTAAAGATCAACAAAGAGACTTCAGGCTTCTTTTTACCTATTAGTCTATTGCAAGAAATTGGTCAGATTTAGCTGAATTAAATAGTTGACAGTAGTCCTCTCTTCTGATTTTAGTCTTAAGTGCTGCTCTTTAAAGACATTTGGGAATGTTCAGTGGAACACCTGAAAGCATCCATCTCTTGTTTTCTAAATAATCTGACAATGGTAACATAAAAACAACAGCTCTCTGAATAAATAGAGATGTTAGGTCCCAAATACAAAGGGGTGTGCAGGAAAACTTCCGTGGTGTTTCAGAACTTCTGAGAAAAGCATCTGCCTTCACTTAGTGCAATAACATTATCTTAACATTACTTCCCTTGTTCTACAGGAAGCATTATTTCCACCATGACCAATTGGACTGGGATGAACACAGCTCTGCAGGACGCTACGTTAGGAGACGCTGTAAGCCTTTAAAGGTAGGAGACAACACTTTTATTACTTTGTTAGATTCATGGTTGTGAAAGATCTCTTTTAAAATACTTCATTTTATTTTCTTTCAGGAATTCATGCATTGCCAAGACACAGATCATCAAAGACTCTTCGACCTTGTTCGCAGGATGCTGGAATACGATCCAGCCAAAAGAATTACTCTTGATGAAGCTTTGCAGCATCCTTTTTTCGAACCATTAAATAAGTAAATTCAAAGATCTTTTATGCTTCTTCAAGGAGATTTCCTAGACTGTGTCAGTCAACAGAGGTTGCATGAAACTTTTGTAAGCGTTAAATTATTTTGTACAGTTAAGTCTGTAAATAATGCCATATGTTTTGTATAACTGTTACGTTTACCTTGTTGAGCAGTTGTAGTCTTATGGGTAAGTGAAAAATAAAAGTAATTTTCATTTTTAAAAGCTTTTTTCTCTGAAGCTGTAAGCCCTCTCCCTTTGTGGGTGGGGTTTGTTAAACATCTGACTTCAGGTGAGGAGTCTGTGCTAGTTCTGAAACATTCAATAATTTGAACTACCTTCCATTTAATCATAGAGAAAAGAGTTGAGATTTGAAGGGCTGAGGCTATCTAATCATGCTGTATAGTATGTTGTGATAGCATTCTGAAGCACTGATTGTGTGTATTCTCAGTAGGGATCTCTTCTGTGGGTCACCTTCTGTCAAAGAGCGTGTGTTGCTCTGGCTAATTTGTCTCTGGAAGCTTGTCTGATGCTTTCAGTGTTAAGTATTTATAGGTAATTTTTTTGTCAGGGTCGGAAAAGAAACATTTCGTATTTTCAGTGTGGTTTTAATTCATTAAAGATGAGCAATTTAATGAAGAGTTTCAGAGGAGTTGTACTGCCCCTGGAGAAAAATGCAGAGAAATAACTGTGTGCCACAGATTGTCACACATCTAGGCCCTCCTCCTGCAGTAGTAACAAGATCATTCCAAAGTCTTCAAATACATATCTCTGTGAAGCTTGATTTCTCATTACTGGCAATTGACTAATCTTGGCAATGGAGAAACACTATCATTGAACTGGAAATGGGAAGGAGGGGGACATGTTCAGCTGTGACTCCTGAACTCATGTGCCAAGAGGAGAAGGGTACTGCTTTCCAAGCCCAGTTGATGCACTTTGGTAGATTTTGCTTTTCTGTGTTCAAGTTGATGCTTTCCTAGTCTTGGTCAGCACTTGCAATCCATTTGATGTGTAGGGTTGGCTTGCTGAGCAGGAGGAGGGGCGCTTCTAGGATTGTTCAGGCTGGCTGTAGGTTCAGTAAGTTTGGGCGATTTATTTTCAGTCCTGATTTCACCATGTAAGTCTTTTTTAAGGGAGGAAACACTAAATTGTTTCAGCTCCACAGGAGCCTTGGCTTCACGTTTTGTGCTTGCTAAGTCTTGATGTGGGGTAAGATTTTAAGCTGATGTCCTTGTTTCACTGATGTGGAGGCGGCTTAATTTGCAAGAGGCTCCAGACATGCATATCTGACTTGGGGGTTGAGTAGAGCTGGGGCAGGCTTTGAAAACTTATCTTCTGTAGGCGCTGCCCCATACTGTGCTTGATTATCTCATAATAGACACCCTCCTTCCCAGGATGTTGATGTTCACATCATTGTTTCTACTCTGCATGACAGAAAACATAAGGGTTGGTACTATCCAGCTCAGTGAGGAGGATGAGGAGAGAAGTGAATTCTTTCTCTTGCTTCTGCCCCCATTATTTCCCGTCCCACACCTTCAGAGGCAAAGCAAGGGCTTGGCTGAGCCTATCAGTTAAGCAACACAAATCAAAGGCAGATGGATGAAAAAAGGTTATATGCTGCTATAACTATAAAACTGTAACTATAAATCAGTTCTGTCAAAATTAGGATAGGACTGCGTACTCATGCTTCAGGAGTACTTGTAGCCTTGGGTAGTGTAGGCATTAAAATGCATTGCACTTGCTAAAGGAGATACGTGCTACAACAATTATGCATTATAAAAACCTGTTTACATTATTTCCTTCTCTTCGAAGGTATCTTTACCCATGCACCTCCCTTTGTCTTAACACGTAAATATAATGGGGGTAGTTTGTAATCTTTCGTGTTTGGATGAAGCTAATTCTAACTCCTTATAGCTGCTGGTAAATAATTAGAGGATCCTTTTGCATCTTTCTCTACACTTCAGATTTTTACCTATTGTCCATTGCAAACATGGTCTGTAAATCCATGAATGGTTCAGCCACGCCAGCACCACCCACCTCCATAACACATCAGTTACACATTTCACTAAACACGGATGATGGGACAAAATAAAGCTGTTCTCAGGCTTTACTCCACAGAAGCTCCCCCCAAGCGATGCTACTGTGTGCGTGCAATCAAACTCGCAGGGCTTGTAAGTGAAGTCTCAGCAGGCTCGTGGCGGGGGGTGGGGGGAGGTAAGGAAAAACGTGCTCATGAAAACCTGGAGTTTTCTTTGATGCTCGGGCCCATGGAGAGCAGGAAATGGTTGTTAGCAAAGGGTACAGAGATGCCTGGCTCACTGGTTTGGTAATAGTGGCTGTCAAAAAGCAGCTTGCAATGCCCACCCTGCAGTCCAGGTACATGGGTACGTTTTGTTAATGTGCTTACTAGATCATACACTAGTACCATTTTCAAACTGTCCTAGGCTTTGCTCATCTGTTGTAAAAGAATTACTCCTAGAAGAAGAGCAGGGTCTTGGGCTAGGAGGCAAAGGCTGTGTTTGGATTTGTATACCATGTGTTTAGAGTCTAGACAGGCATTAAGTTATCCGGGGATGTTTTATAGGCAAGTTCAGAGCTGACGTGATGAAATCTGTAACAGCGAGGAAAAGGCAGGGGTGGTTGGCAAAGCCTGGGATGCTTCGTGCTCGTATATGAGCATCGTTTCTCTTGTTCAGAGGCTGCCTAAGGCAGATGTGGCACTTGGATCTGATAACCCCGGTGAAGACCCGCTGGGATTGGCCATGAAGTCCCTTCTCCGGGCCGGGTCAGGGCTGTGGTCAGGCAGCACAAAATTCCCCATCGCTTGACGCCTCTTGCGGGTCGCGCTCGCTGGGAGCGAG
>JANHGB010050674.1:0-11277 GCA_026283785.1 Coracopsis vasa | reverse complement strand
AGCTGCTCCAGCCCTGAAAGGAGCTGACATCCTTTTCATCCATTTCAGACATCCTGAAAGGAGCTGAATGCTGTCTGCTCTTCGACATGTGAGGGCTTGGCTGTTTTCAGGATGACTCTGGACTGTTGTGGGTATGAGGGGGTACTATGTGTACACAAGTTGGCCTTTAGGCAGCCAGTCCTGTCACCCTGGGTCCCAGCAGAACCTCCTGCCAGCCTTGCATCCATGTGCTGCTCAACACTGGGCTGCCCTGGGCCTTGATTTTAGGACGGCTCTCCCGTAACCTGATGGATGCCTTCAACATCTTATGGTGCAGGTTGTTTTCCTGTGGCAATGTCCTACATCTGTTCCCAGGGGTGGGGACCCTGGTGTGAGATGGAGAACCTCAGGGATGGGAAAATGCAGCATGGTTCAATGCTGATACTTAAGGCTCCTGGAGGAATGACCCTGCCCCTTGGTAAGGAGGGATGTGTGCGCTGCTGGAGCCTGCCATGGGGATCTCAGCATGAAAGCAGTGCCTGGGTGTTGTAAATAAGGCTTTCCTCACAGAGGAGGTGGCTCACATATTTTTGCCCTTGGCTGTCTCCTGTTTTTCCATTATTAATTTGATTTAAAACATTGATATGATACTGTCTCAAGGCAGATTTGTGTCGAGTTCTTTTCCTGCAGCCCTAAATAAGTGGGTAGTAGCTCTTGCTTTGTGCCATTCCTATTTTTCTTTTGTGTAGGATGTTAATGTGTTTCCAATACCAGCATTATAAAGCTGTCAGCTGAGATACACATAAATCTAATATTCTCCCTGTTAATTTATGAGCTGAGTTTTCTGCTATCAGGAAATCTTTCTGGTGAAAAGGAATCTTAATGAGATCATATAAAATGCCCTTTTTTTTTTTCTTGAAGAGGTATTTACTTTGCTTGAAAGATGTAGATTTGCTCTTTATGGTAAATAGCTGAAAACCATTGTGTTTTATCTGCAGTGTGGGCTTGGTCGAGGAGACAATGAAATGATGGTTAAAAGTATTGGCTCAAGCAAGGCTATCTGAGTAAGTGAAGGCTGAAAGTGTTCTGCTTGCCTAAGCTGGTGCCTGGTATGCAGGCACTGGGAAAAGGGCTTTAGGGAATTGAGAAATTAATTATGGGCTGTAATTAAACCTTGATTGCAATAAATCTGCTTTCAGTGAAATCTCAGGTTCATAAACAGAGGAGCAAGACTGCAGGATGAGGCTGTAACCACGCGGCTGTGTGGAGGTGAAGTGCTGCTTGGTTTCTCCAGCATATGCCTCATTTTGGCTGGAGTGCACCCAGATGCTAAAGGAAAGGGCTCATTTGTAATGAACCATTTAGTCACAAACTTCATCTTTCTTTCCTTTCCTGGTTGCAAAATAGGGAGCAAATAGACATTAGGGATCTGGAAGGACTGCATCAATGGGTTGTGGCCAGTGGAATGAGGTTCTACAAGGCGAAGTGCTGGATCCTGCACTTGGGCCACAACAGCCCCCTGACATTTTGCATTAACCAGATTGCTCCAAGCCTTGTCCAACTTGAACACCTCCAGTAGAACTACAAGAAGCTCAGACACTGAGGTCTCAGAAGAGAGAAGGGAGAAAACCTAGACAAGTATGAGTATGGTCAGCAAGGCTTAATGAATAAATACATTTAAACCCAGATACAGCTCTTGGCTTTTCAGGTAACAGCCTTTGGGTCTGGAGGTAATGTTTGCCTTGCATTAGCCCCAGGGATGTGCCAGTGACCCCTGAGAGCCGTAACTGCTGACCTGGCAGGCACAGCAAATCTAAATATTTAGAGTTTCAAAGGCTCAAAGCAGTGAAGTGAGAGCTCTGAGGTTCTGCTGCAGGCTGTGATGTTTCAGAGCAGTCACCCAGGGTGTGTTACTGGGGTTTTGCCTGCTGTAATGTGTGCTTTGTGTTGCTTCACTCCCAAAGTCCACTTCCTGCAACAGCAGTAGAACCTGTGTAGGTTTAGGTTGCCTCCATTAGACCTGCATGTATGGTGCACTTCAGAAGTGCAGTGTGAAAGGATTTAGGCTCTGCCTTGGTGCACTTACAAAGATGTTTCCTTTAATCTTGGGAGTATTACTGTTAAGACATCAGTTCCAATGGTTCTTGACACAGAACAACTCAGTGTTCTATGGCAAACCTTGCAGACAATGAGACTTCCATGGTATAAGCTTCAGGCTTAGGAAATACACCTGGTTTCATCCTTAATACTGTAAATGTGGGAAGCTGAGGTGTCACTGTAGTCACTTGTCTTCACTTTAATCTCCTTTTGACCGCCTAACCTTCAAGTGCTTCACAGTGGAAAGCTTTATCTGGCATTGAGAAACACAGCCAGTGTGGCAGAGGGTAACGTCTTGGGCAACCTGATTTAGTTGAAGATGTCCCTGCTCCTTGCAAGGGGGGTTGGACTAGAGGAGCTTTGAAGGTTCCTTCCAACCCAAACCATTCTGTGATTCTGTGATCTTATGAAAGCAAATAGAGAACCTGGAATAAAAAAGACTTTCCCTCCTTCTCAGGTAGTCCAGGGCTGGGGAACATTGAGCAGCCCATGGGCAGCATCTCTCTGTACTGGCTCTATGGTTATCTGCTAGCTTCTCAAGGGACACACAGGCAAGAGCTGAAGGGAATCAAAGCTGAGTCTCTGTTGGTGTTTATGAACTACTGAGCAAGTCTCAAAGCCTCTGTTAGGCTGAGCAAAACCTAGAGGCCTTTCTCCTACCTCTATCAGCTGATGTGTTTTGCATGTGGGATGAGGTTACCCATAGAGAAGAACTTTTAGGTAGCCTTTTGGTTTTGCCAAAGACACGCTGCAAGAGCTAGGGGGAAATAAGGAACATGTTGCTTTGAATTCAGTTGGATTTTCTTTTATCTAAAGGGATCATTAACTTGTCTGTCATCTGAATATGCAGGAAACAAGGGATCAGGAAGAGCTCCTCAGTGCTATTTAGATGCTGTTTAGATGGTTTTCAGCATGTCATGATGCTGGGTGATTTACATTTGAAATGAAAACTCGTCTTGTAATTATCAGTGTTTCACTCACAAAGAGAAATGATTGTTCTCCCAGTAGTCTGGGGACAGAGCTGACTCCTGATTGCAGGCAGTGAGAGTGGGCTGAAAATAAGCCTCTAACAGGAGCTCTTCAATTTCCTCTTTTCTTACATAGCACATATCTGTTTGCTGTGTAGATTGAATTGGATGCAATCCCCTCCCTCTGCCCCAAGGTGCTCAGCATCTACTGCTTGCTGGTACTAGAGTCCTTTAGTTGTGAAGAGTCTGTCTCCATCTTTCCCCCTCTCAATATGTGCCCAGATGCCTTTTCTCTGCTCTGCCTCCCTCTCTAAAAGTCTTCTCAAACTCCTTCAGCTTGGCTCATTGGTGGGATGCTTTTCTCTTTCAAGAGGATGTTGTCCTCAGTCTGTGTGGTCATGCCTGTTGTTTCCTTAGCATAGATGAGGCAATAACTTTCCATCTGGAATATGCCAATAGCAGAAGTGTCTCTTGGGTTCGGGAATTTGACCTCTTAAGTCTTCTGCAAAGTATGGAATTTTGGGTTCAATTCCACTTTGTCTTCACAAATTCATTGGTGTTTCCACTAAAGCAACCTGATGCTTCGGTTCTGGTCTCCAGCATGAAGAGAACATGCTGAAAAACTCAGAGCTCCTCAGAAAGCCAAAACTCAGAACTCTTCAGATCTGAGAATGTGAATTTGGTTCCACTGCTTAAATCTGCCCAAAGCTGAGGTTTCCCAAGAATGGTTTTCTCAACCCCTGCCCCAAAGGAAAATACCCCTTCTCTTCTTGTTTCCACATACCCTATTAGCACCTGGCAGGTGGTACCCATAGAGATGCATTGCCTGGGAGGGGGACAACACTGCTCAGACTTGCATTTCCTCCTGCCAGCCCGTTCTCCCCAGAGACTCTCCCTTCTCCCCATTCCCATCCTGCCCACCCCAGTTGCTAACTCTCCCCCAGTTCCTGTATCTGGGTTGAGCATCCTCAACCCAAACGTGCCTCTGACACGGAGAGTGAAGGAAGCAGATTCTGCTGTAACATGACTCTACTAGAGTGTGTAATGGATCTGTGTAAAGAGAGGAGAAATATTTACCAGTTTCAATAGAGACGTAATGAGTCAGGATTCAGAGAGGTGGAATAGCAAACATCTCTGTTCTCTGGATGCTGTAAGGCAAAGCCAGAGCTCTGCAGAGAAACTTCCATTTCATTAAACACTTTTAATACTCAGCATTACTACAGGCCTGCTGGCAGCATTTCGTAGTAGCTACTCTAAAAGGAGTATCTTGAAGCCCCACAGTGGGTTCAATAGTTAAAATGACTGTTGGACTGGCTACAACACTGTGGCTTGGCAGGTAGGAAGCATTTTTACATATTCAGGTTCTGGTGGAATATTAACGGGTCCCAGCATACAAAAGGCAGATGCTTCTTTCTCTAGGGGTGAAGTTGGAAGCTGAATGTCATCCAAACTACTGCAGCCAGTTGGTGGTGAAGCATGTTGGAAAACAATCCTAGAACGGATTGAGTTGGAAGGGTCCTTAAAGGTCATCCAGCTCCATCTGCCTGCCATGGGCAAGGACACCTTCCACTAGAGCAGCTTGCTCCAAGCCTCTTGGGACTCCTGATGCCAAGTTCTTCCCATTGAAGTGGTTTAAGCAGTCTCGTTTCTTGTGTTTCATTACCACAACAGCAGCACGTCTGGTTGCAGAGAAACCACTGTAGAAGCAGGTCAAATAGTGAATGGGAAGGTTTCCTCCTGGATCTGAAGCAGCATGGTCATGGCTGTGGTTGCAGGGAAGTTGGGCATAGCGCAGCAGACTCTGTTCTTAAGAGCCTCCAGCTCAGTTTGAATCCTCCCTATTGTGGTGCTCTGGTGTGGCTGCAGCCACAGGAGAATATTACTAGCATTCCCATGGCACAGACAGCAGTTGAGGAGAACTGGGAAGCAGCAAGGGTAGACCCCGCTAGAGATGGGCATGTCCAAGAGGCAGGAAAGAGCGTCTTCAGCTGCAGTGAACAAGGGGAATGGATGCACACAAAGAGGCTCTGGCTTTTGACTGGGCAAAGTTTCAGTCGGTGTTTTTGATCGTGTTCCCAATGCTGGAATCCGAGTTGGCTGGTAAAAAATGCCCACCCCTTTTATTGGAATTGGCACCCACGTCCTCCTCTCTCAAAGCGGTGCTTGGGTGGGGAGGGCACACATGTGGCAGGGCACTAGCCTGTGATGTGGCCTCAGCCACGTTCCTGTTTGGCACTGTGTCTGCCTATCACCTTCCAGGCACAGCTTGTTCCCAGCTTGTTCCTATGCAGCTCTGCCAAATGGGACACAAAGTCTTTCGTGGGATGTGCCATGGCTCATCAGGTTCCTTCTGTAGGATCTTGCAGCAACAATGAGAAATGAATCCAATGACCATCAAGGCTCACAACTGGGCAGTGGTTTCTTTTGTGACTTACAAGTGCATTGCCTTTATGGGTCTCTGCCCTCAAATACTTGCAGTGTGAGTGAAACTTACCCAGCTCCTTCTATCACCCAAGGAGTCCAGTTCCCCCAGGGTACAACCCTGTGATCAGCTGCTGTCCCCACATCTGACAGCTTGCAAGCAGAAGCCACTTTGTCCTCTTCCTTATTAAATCTGATCCCTGGTACTTTGCACGCCTCCCATATCTTTCCTCGAGTGCCTGTCGTTTGGGAGGTTCTTAAAATGCCAGATCATTCCCATGGCACTGTGATTTGAAGGTTAATGGAGGATATTCACACATGGGATCTCCAAAGTGAAAATGCTGAGGCACGTTTCTGCCTTGTGAACAGTCAGCAATGGGTGACCTTGTTTGAAGGCAGCAGTTTCCTTCCCAACTCCTATGGACAGCCTTTCAGCACTTAAAGCCCAGGCGCATCTCAACCTTACTGGTAGTGTTTCAGTGGCTCTGTTGTGGGGTAGTTGTGGTACAGTGATGAGATTGTTGCCTATATCTGCAAAGCAAGACCTGCAAATGCTGAGTGCCATGTGTTGGAGAGGGTATAGTGAACACCTCACCCCACTGCAGTCTGGTGCTGGGGAATTGTCCCCTCCTTAGGGAACTCCAGCTTGTAAGTAGTTCTAGTCACTGCCGAGACACAAACATACTGGGTCTGGTGCTAAGGAAAGAGTTGACTCGCCACATGGGAAACTATGGGCTAAAAAGTGAACAAAACAACTAGATTCTGCTTTTGGCTATGGAGATAGCAGGAATTCAGTGCTCCCTTTTAGTCTCAGTGCTGGGAAACAGGCGCTGCAGCCCATCTCTTATCAGAGAGCTGCTGCCAAAGGGAGGAAAGCGGACAGCAAATATTTACTGTCAGATCAATTCTGTTTAAAGTGCAATGTTTGTAGCAGAGCTTGGACACAGGAAGGTCAGGTGTAAGGATCAAGGCTGCATTTATATAAAGACAGAGGAATATCCACTGGAAATCCTTGCTTGGAAAGGGAAAAGACCGGAGGATATGGAAAGGCACACTATGAGGAGCTTTGTCTTTGTCATCACACTGGGCATTTTCTCATGTTCAGGTAAGTTGCTCAGAATGGAGCTGTGGCCTCTTTCTTACAGTGGTTTAGGAAGACCACAATGAACCTCTAATGGAACTGTGCCTCCATCTCAGGCTTTCCAGTGTACGACTATGATCTCCCTGTCACAGAAGAGGCTCTCAACGCTTCCATTGCAAGGATCAACTCTCAGTCACGGGGGACAAACCTGTATGGTGTTGTCAGAAGCTACGTCACAAGAGTAAGTGCACAGAGAACCAACATTCCTTTACCTGAAATGTGCTTTGCTCTGATGGAAAACTCTTTTTCACCCAACGCTGAACCCCCAAATTTAGTTGGAGTTTTCTGGTGCTGCTTGGAAGAGGGTGGGTTTGGGGCATTATCTGAAATGATGCCTTTAGGAACTGAAACATTCTTTTCTTTCTCCAATCTTTATTTATGTCATCTGTCTCCATGCACCAGTGCTGGTTTAAATCTGTTAGCGTCTAAATACAGGCAGGAAACTCTTTATCTGCTTTAATTTGCATTGCTAAGAATGATGTTGGCTACCCAGAGTTGAGGAGTAACATGCTGTAACTGTTCTGTTTCTATAGATGGCATGTATCAAGTCCTCTGCAAGAATGAATGACAAGATGACTTTGTGATTGATCTAGTTTGGAAAAGTACTTGAAAGCAGTGGAGATTTGTTGGTTGTTGGGGTTTGGGTTTTGGTTTCGGTTGGGAGTGGGGTGAGTCTCCCATCTTGAGCTAAAACACTGCTTAGACTGCCCATGAGGCACCTGAGCAGACAATGCATGACTGTATTAACTGCATTAACTCAATTGCCTCCAGTGGTGGGATTTACTTTCCAAGTCTATTTACTTGCAGAATAGGCTTCCCAGCAGTCTGGGTATTCAAAGCAAAGCTGTTAGCACCCTGCTTCCCACAGAAGATGGGGTAGCACACAGGGTAATGGTATGCTTATCTACCTTTGACAGCTCTAAGTGCCCCCAGCTGACTCTGAGCAGTAGGAGGATCCTGCAGTGGCTGTGGGGATTCAAGTGAGACCCCCATGGGAAGCTGTTCTGTGTTGCTGACTAAGAGAGAAATTCCTGAGCACAATAAAACAGACTTTCTCACACACAGTAATCTGCTCTAAATTGGGCACTGAGCCATAATGCCCTTATGTCGGCTTCTGCTTGACAAAGAAGCAAGGTTGCCATGTAGCAGGCATAGAGGGAATGACAGGCACTAATTATGTATTGTCTTGACCTTCCTTTGACCAGGTTGACATGTGGAACAGTGATGCCTACAGACTGGAGCTGCAGTTCAGCATCCGTGAAACGGAGTGCACGAAAGCGTCGGGGAGAGACCCGTTCACATGTGACTTCAAAATTGGGCCTTTTGTGGTAAGTGAATGTGATGTGAATGTGAAACCCCAAATTGAGGTAGGATGAAGGACTTGGGGGTGTTGGGTGAGGAGAAGCTTCCAATGACCTGGCAGGACACAATTGGTTTCTGTGCTGCATCCCCAGAGCATGAGCAGCGTGCAAGAGTGGGGCAAATATCTCTTTGAGTATCGCTACTCTTGAGCTAAGCAGCTTGTGTGTGTGTGTAGGTGGGATAACATGAAACTGATGGTTGTTGCTAGGTTTTCTTTAATGATGCAAGGGTTGGCTGCTGTGAAGTTATCACTGTGTCCTGGACAGACACCATCCCTCTGCTTTTCTTCTTGGGGAAATGCAGTATGAAAGGTAGCGTGAGGACTTCTTTCTTTTCCAAACTTGGGTGCAAGTTTTGCTGGAGCTTCTAAAGTGTAGCTAACTTAAAGGTAGTTTAACTTGTAGAGCTGGAGCTGCCATCAGCATAGCCCTGGACAGCCCTTCTGCTTGTGCTTGGTGATGCCAGAGCCATGAAAAGGAGTTAGAGATTTTCTTCTACCTCAAGCAGGCTGAAGGCTTCATACCGCTAACATGTAATTGTGGAGCAATGACTTGAGTGCAGTCATGTGCTGCCAGAATATATTGACCTGGCCGGAGTCTGCTCCGATAATGTGAGAGGTGTACGATCTTCCTCTTGGAATTTAATCCCTGTACAAGTTCCCATCCACAGAGAGGGTTTGTCCTGTGGCTTTGCTCTATGAGATTTGCTCTGGTTTGATCTATTACAGCCAACCACTTTCTGCAGAAGTGTTGTGGAAGTCTCCGACGAGCTGATCTCTAACATTGTTGTGCAGTGCCATCAAGGCGCATCCAGCTCCGAATCACTGAGCAGCGAGGAGGTAAGGAAGGGGAAAGCTCAATTTTACTGCTTGGGGGGGCAAAAATTCAGCTCATTCTCTTTAAAGGAGGTCAGGTGTAGCTGCATGAGCTGCAGCTGAGGTTTGGATCAGATGACTCAGTGTGGTTTGAAACCCAGCTGTCTCCTGTAACGCTTCACTTGCCATCAGCTGAGAGGTTTGACCTTGCCTGTGGGATGCCTGGGGAGAGTGTGAATCCGCAGCAGTCTGGCACATCCACCAGCTCCAGCACTCCTTCTTCATTGACACAATGCCTGGAGAAAAGTGATTGACACATCTTAGGCAGAAACAAATACCCCTGGCTCTGGCTCTGTTATCAAAGTCAACTCCCAGCTGAGCATATAATCACAGAACAGCTGAAGAACATTGGCTCTACTGAGATTTGTGTGCCCTTTTTGAGCTCTTATTTGGGTTTAAGGTGTGATTAAATGCCAACCCAACCTGTGAATTCCTTGAGCTCTTCCCATCATGCTCATATCCACTTTTTCCAAGAACTGACACATGAACCTAGGTGCCCGCTCTTAAGCGCAGCTCTGCAGAGGGTGTTGTCCTTGAGGATTATATACAGGGCACCAAGATAGTTTCAGAAGCAAGGTGCCAGAGGATATGGACAGCCTTTATTTTGGGGAAGTGTGAGTGACTGAATGAATAACTTGCAGCAAATGGGATTCTGTGTCACTTTGCCTTGCTTTGAATTGCCAAAGTGGCTTCTCATTTAGTTTTATTTTTACATCTTTGTTGTTCAGGCTCTATTCACAACCAGGGAGTGAATGCACCACAGGAAGCCTTGCTTTGCAGAGCAGAAAGGCTGCATGTGAATTACTGAAATATGTAACATAGCCTGGGATGCTCAGTCTGTGCTCTGTGGGTTAAGCATAACTCTTGTTTAATAGGGCACTCAGTATAAACACTTGTTTTTACAAGCAGGCATCTTCCTGCAAGTCTTCTTTAACTATCACTTAAAATTCAGTCCTGCTGCCAATATTCCTGCTGGGGAATATATTTCCTGCAATGTTAATAAGGAATAAATGCCAAAGGGAATTATTGCACATGGAAAGGAAAGTATTTCTTTCTGTAAAGGCCTGCAGCAAGTGCACTGTAGCTCTTGCTCTGGAGCTGTAACTCAACCTGGCTGAGATGATGTGGTGTAGGTCCTGTAGGCTGGTGGCATTTGAATAGGATAAGGAATTATGACTGGGCTCATTTTAGTTGGATAGAGACCAACAAAAGAAGAGTACAGAGAGCTTTTAAAAGAGTAATCTGGCCTAAATGAGTCACAAAAGTGCCCTGTGTGACTGCAGCAGACTAACTCTGCTCTGCAGGCGCTGCTGGCCTGGCTGGAGAAGGTCAGGTAAGGTGTGAAGGACAAAAGGTTTTGACTGGAGAGCCTGCAGGCTTTCTTAGCAGCATCAGTGCTGTGCAATAGTATCAGCAGTGATCTTGTTTTTGGAAGAGTGAATAACAACTTTTGGGATGACTTCAGTGATCACACAGTACATGGGGAAATGGAGTAGAGGGAGACTTCTGAATAAGGTCTGATAAGAAACATCTTTCATTTACAGTTTATGCACATGCCCATAATGAACCCCAACAGGCGAGGCAGCGGCCGCAGAGAAGGTAAGCCATTCCTGCCATGCTGGACTAGCACGTGTTTGCCTTTTGGATCATCTGCTTGGCCCACCTGAAGTTCATCTATTTGAGGGACAAGGAAAGCAGTTTGCTCAGTTCACAGCCAGCCACTTTTTCCATTGCAG
Organism: Coracopsis vasa; assembly: GCA_026283785.1. Taxonomy (NCBI): domain Eukaryota; kingdom Metazoa; phylum Chordata; class Aves; order Psittaciformes; family Psittacidae; genus Coracopsis; species Coracopsis vasa. The sequence goes on along the minus strand of JANHGB010050674.1, from coordinate 699 downwards.
AGGGGTGTCTCATTGGGGAAGTGGTGAGGGCATTAGGTGTGAAGTAGGGCGATGCTGAGGCTTGTGTGGTCTGTGTACGTGTTTTCTGGATGACCAGATTTGTGCTCTTGTAACTGGACTGCATCCCCAGCAGTGTGAGCAGCAGGTCAAAGGAGGTGATCCTGCCTCTCTGCTCTGCTCTTGTGAGACCCCCTTTTCAGCACTGTGTGCAGTTCTGGTGCCCTCAGCACAAGAAACACACGGAGCTGTTGGAGCAAGTCCAGAGGAGGCCACAAGGATGATCAAGGCCTGGAGCACCTCCTGTATGGAGACAGGCTGAGAACACTGAGGCTGTTCAGCCTGGAGAAGAGAAGCTGCGTGGAGACGTCAGAGCAGCTTCCAATGTCTGAAGGGGGCTACAAGGATGCTGGAGAGGGGCTCTTCATCAGGGACAGTAGTGATAGGACAAGGGGTGATGGGTTCAAACTGAAACAGGGGAAGTTCAGGTTAGGTCTTAGGCAGAAGTTCTCCCCTGTGAGGGTGCTGAGGCGCTGGCACAGGGTGCCCAGAGAAGCTGTGGCTGCTCCATTCCTGGCAGTGTTCAAGGCCAGGTTGGACACAGGGGCTTGGAGCAACCTGCTCTAGTGAAAGGTGTCCCTGCCTGTGGCAGGGGATGGAATGGATGAGCTTTCAGGTCCCTTCCAACCCAAACCGTTCTAT
>JANHGB010050672.1:0-14437 GCA_026283785.1 Coracopsis vasa | reverse complement strand
TATATTTGAGGGTGATAAGACCACTGATTGCCAAAAGAAGTTGTGGCTGCCCCATCCCAAGAAATATTCCAGCTGTGGGTATTTTCAGGGAATCCCCTGAGTTACGAAAAAGTTCAAGTAAAAAAAGAAAAAAAATCAGCCTATAATAATTTTGTATATAATGACTGAACTACTATAAATCCACAAGCAACAGTTCAGACACGGTGCCTCCAAAGCGTTCATCCCCTCCCTTCCCCTGCCAGGCACGAGCTGCCTCCTGAGCAGGGGTGAGGGGAAACCTCTTCCCCACCTGACCCAGCTCAGGCCGCAGGACACAGGAGCCCCTCACTACTGCTGAGCGCCTGCAGCAGCTGGCACGGGCATCCCCAGCGTGGTGGTGGCAGAGATGACGGGCGAGCCTGCTAGAGGTCCCAGGGGTGAAGGTGTTGGCACTGAGGAAATCCCTGGAAGAGAGACAGGGAAGCAGGAATTAGAGCGGCATCAGTGCAGCGCTATCCGGGACTCAGCTTCATAACCCAAGTGCTCTCTTTGCAGGTTAAGTTTGCTGCTGCTTTGTTACGCTTTCAGAGCTGCCAAAATAAGCTGAGATTAAAGAGCTCTCCCTGCTCTCTGCAGGCTCTGAAGAGTGTGAACACTGTAAGTATTGCTGAGGGGCAGATTCAGACTTCAAAACATCCAACTGCAAAGCACTTCTTAACGCAAGACCAGAAAAACAGCTCAGGCTGCGGCCGAGGCCTTATCACACTCTCCCACCCACTGCTTCCCAGCCCTCCGTGCCCTTGTCATCGGTCCCAGGAGATGATCTAATGCCCCACCCGCAGAACTCACCCTCCTGGATGCTCACAGCACATGTAAATGCTGTCACACACCACCCAAGGAGAAGGGTCAGCAGCAGAACTGACCTGACATCATACTCGCACTGCTGACGGGAGTGCTGCCACCCGGCATGTTGGAGGAGCCCATCCGAGCCTGGTCTTTCACGATGGGATCTAGGAAGAGCAAAGTCCCCTCAGGTGATGTGTCAGCAGACAGCAGCTGAAGCACAGACTGCTCAGCCGGTCCTGACAAGCTGCCCACGGCAGGTAACATCAACCCTCATTTACCAGAAGTTTCCATCAGCTCCAGTGGGAAGCACCCAAGAAGGTGCCAAAGAAACATCATCAGTGAGAAGTCACCTAAATGCTGTGCTTTGGAGTTCAGCAAGAGGGAAAACTGAAGGACATTAAGGTGAAGATTATCTCCTCTGTGCTAAGGAACTGTGTAACTGCAAAGCCAAGCCCAGAGAATGGGTGTAGCAAGCAGAGATTAGCATCAATTACAACTGTATGTCATATCTCTACACACATCCCACACCAGCCCAAGAGCTGTTGTGTCACTGAACTCCCTGTCTTCTGTCAGATGTTCCCAACTTCTGCACTAACTCTGTTCTAGGCTTTAAAGGGTAGCTACAAAGACAATGGAGACTCCTGTTTGACAAGGAGTCAAATGGCAAAGACCAGGGGGGATGGGCACAAGTTACTTCTGGGGAGATTCCAGTTCGACACAAGAGGAACATTTTTCCCACTGAGAACGATCAGCCACTGGAATAATCTCCCCAGAGAAGTGGTGACTCCCCCAACACTGGTCATGCTTGGACTAAAAAGGTTGGACCAGATGATCCTTGAGATCCTTTCCAACCCGGCATTCTGTGATTCTTCATTTCCAGCTGCAGGTAAATAACACTGCCACCTGAGCTGTGACAACCCTTCTGCCTCCCAAACCTACTGCATCAGAGAACTGAACTCCAAACGCTGCCCTTCCTCACATGGAGTTCAGTACAAGCTCTGTCTCTGTTGGGACACAATTTAGCTGTTTGTCCAACTCTCACAGCTTTCAGCTTTACTAATGCTCAGACTTGCAAAACATTTCACTTGAACATCTGCCACAGGCATAACAGAGCTGTGCTGGCTGTTGGTGACCCAAGTCTGCTCAGCAGCAAGGAAACAAAAAGAACTGAGGAAATACTCATTTTGCATTGTTATAGCTGCTTCAAACCCCTAAATATCAAGATTTGTGAAAAGCAGCAAGTGGTTAAAAGCATTTCGAAGTGAAAGTACATCTTGTTTTGCAAGACCAAGACCAGAATATACCATTCACTAAGGTACAATTAGGAACATGAGTTGTTAAAAGGGCCTTGACAAACCTGAGCGTTCTGGGTTTTTGTACCCCACCACCTGCTGAAGTTAGCCTGGGTTTAGCTGCTTGAACACAGGGCTGCTCATTCACTGGCCTGACTTGGGTGTATAACACCACTTCCTCAGCTGATGTGGGTGGCAGCAGCCTACTTGCTCCACCACAGAGGCATTCTCGGCTCCAGTGCAATTCCTTGCAGACCAGGCTCATTATGCTGCTGTTCTTAGCTCTTATCTGCACAACCTACAGGGACAGAGATTTCCCAGAGGCAGAACTCGTTGAACAACCCCTGTACTTACAGAAGTAGGGGTGTTCCATGGCTTCTCTTGCTGTGAGTCGTGACTGGTGATCGTATCGCAACAGCTTGTCTAAGAAATCCAGAGCTTCTGGACTCACCAGATGCTGGTTCTCACTGTGAACAAAGCGCTCCCATCGCTTACGGGAGTGTCTGCAGGGAAGAGAGACCCCAGTCAGGCAGGGAAGAGGACAGCAGTGCCAAAAGTCACCCTTCTGAAGAGCAAGAACTGCTCAGACGTCCACCTCTGCTCAGTGCGGCAGCCCCAGGGCTGAGCTGTACCAGTGCACAGCAGCAGTACACCGCAGCTCCACACGGCGGCATGAGGACTCAAGGTCAGCACGGATTTACAGGCCTAAAATCCAGCTTCTCTTCCTCTCTTATTCCCTCAACATCAGCCCCTTGTGGTTTGGTTTGTGTTACACAAAATATGAGGGGAAAAAAGACACAAATGCCATCTTATGCAGCACCCGATCTTTTGCACTTAGAGCACTGTTTTGTTTTCTCTCCAGAACACTGGAAAGAGCATCTGCCCTTCATGCTTTATGCTCCAGCAGTTCATTTACTGCCTAGATGCCATTAAAACCCTTTCCTCAAGTCCATTTCCAGAAAAAGGACCATGGGAAGCACTGGCAAAAGGGATCGAAGGCACAAAGTGACAGTTCTCAAGAATGTTGGCTCTGATGTCTCCCAAAAGCATGAGGTTCAGTTTACTTCAGGGGCTGCTGACAAAGCAGTAGCTCTTTGGGTCTACCAAGAGCTCATGAGCTACTCTGGAGCTTGGCTCACCTGCCCAAGATGTCATTGAAACGTGGATCCAGCTCGATGTTGTACTTGTCAATGTAGTCATACAGATCTTCTGTTCCCAGCACCTTGGCTATCCTCACCAGCTGGGAACAAACAGACCAAAGTCACAAAGGCAGGAGCACATTCCCTTGGGAGCCTGAATGAGGTCTCAGTGTCTGAACCAGTAACCACAGGGTCACCATGAACATGCCTCCACTCACAGCTGGAACTCAGTAACCCCATAGCCAGGAGGGAGCTGCACACCCCAACAGCACTAACACGCAAGACCCTGCAACACCAATTCCCCTGGTAGCAAGATAATACTCAAAAGTGGTGGTGGGAAGGCAGGAATAACTGGTCATGAAAACAGAAACTCTGCATCTTTCACGTGAAGGGTGAAGCACCAGCCTGGAGGGCTCCAGAATGGAGGTTTGGGAACAGAAGGTCACTGATTTTCCAGGACTACCCATCAGTCAGAGGCAGAGCACGTGCTGAAGGTTTATGTATAAAAACTCTGGCCTAAAGGCAACACAAAGTTTTCAGAATCTAAATAAAACAGCACCAAATGCACAGTTTCTAGACAGAGTGGAAGGAGGATGGACAGTGCCAGGGGTTTGCACATAACAGAACCTCAGGAATCGTCAATCTATGTGCCAGAACACACCAGCATTAATATTGACAGACCTTTTCCAGATACTGAGTAGCTCACAAGCACAAAGTATAAATCTGTGTCTATGTAACTGGTTAGATAATCCTGTACACCTGAGAAAAGGAACGTGGCTTCAGACTGAGCAAAGAAGCCATCAGCAAAATGCTTAAATTCTTCTTCAGGTATCCTGACAGAAGTGCAAGGAGGAAACCTTTATTGTGCTGAGAGTATTCTGATTGTACAGGACCAGCTCTCACCTGATCATAGTTGTCATGGCCATGGAAAAAGGGCTCCTTTCGGAATATCATACTAGCCAACATGCAACCCAAGCTCCACATGTCCAGACTGTAATCATACATCTGTATAGAACCAGAAGGACAATTCAGTGTTTAGTGAATGAAGCAGAACAGACTCTCAATGCTAACAGGGTCCCCCCTCCCTCCAGTGATCCAAGGGAAGCATCAAAATGAGAACCAAAATAAATGGACTCCACAACATGCATGGACAGGCGAAGAAGTGCCTTCCTTCAGAACCAGCATGGAGTGGAAGCCACCAGTATCACTGCTATTTCCAGCCCATAATGCAAACTGCCATCAGCTACAGCTTTATTTAGTCCATGCAGTACTGGCTGTTCCCACAAGGGCTTTGTTTCATTCCTGGACTTACTGCAAACACAGCCCTGCTAAAAACACATTCAGCATTTGTATTCCTAGCACCCTGATGACAGTTCTGCAGCTCTTCCTCAGGTCCTGAGACTACTCAATAGTTTAACTCAGCAGCTTTACAGCCACTGCTTTCTGTGATGCATTTCAGAATGGGCTGTCCTCAGCTCCAGCTCCCCAGGAACCTGAATTTCTGGTTTGCTGCCTTGAAATGGCAGAGACTTTCCATATGGAAGCTAGTGACAAATCCCAGTATTTCTTACCTGATAATCTACAAGGAGTTCAGGTCCTTTGAAATATCTGGAAGCCACTCTGACATTGTACTCTTGGCCAGGGTGATAGAATTCAGCCAAACCCCAGTCTATTAGTCTAAGCTAGAAATGGTAGAAAACAAAGATCAAGGGATGCTTAAGAGTTCCATTTTACTCTTCTCTACCCCCACGCAGATATCTGCTAGCACCACTACGCAGGGGTACCCAAAAGGGATCCTAGTTTGCCAAGGGAACAGCAGGCCCCCTCCCCACCCTCCAGCCAACCCACGCTACCTTTCTGTGCTCGTGGTCAATCATGACATTGTGAGGTTTGACATCTCTGTGCATGATTCCCATGCTATGGCAGTAATCTAGAGCCTGGAGGTGACATACAAAGAAAGAGATGCTGCAGTCACAAGGACCTTTCAAGTTCAATCATATTTAGAGGCATTTCCACATAAACCCAGTCTAACCAGACTGTCTATAGGGTTATATCCTGGACTAGACTTGGGAATCACAGAAACTACTTCTAGAGCTCCCTCTCAAAGGGATGTCCCAGCAACAGAAGTGTTTTGACTTCACCTCATGCGCTTCCTCATACAAATGGCATTTCAGAGTCCCTAAGAGCACAGTCACTAGGCACTGATCACATACCCCTCCCTTCTCCAGACTCCCAAGGAGAGAATATTTGTTTCAGAAGAATGGATAAATACATTTAACTTTACATTAGAGCACAAAAGCAGCCAGCAACAGCTTACAATCCCCACTAGTGGGATAACAACCACCTCTACAGGATTAGCTGAGTGCAAATCCTACAAACCAGCCAACAAAACACTTAACTTACCTTCAAAATCTCATACATGTAGAATCGAATATCATAATCTGTTAATGTCTGGTACAATTGCTGTGGGACACAAACACATCCTGTCAGTGTTCAACACCTCAGCAACACCCCATCCCTGTCAGCCCACAGCAAGCCAGCCCTGTGCTCTGCTGCTGTGCTTCTCCAAACCTCCGTAAAGGCACAGGACAAAGTTTCCCAGGTTCCTCTGATCCCACTCCCAGCTGATCAGGATGTTCCTAGCCCTCACCCTCACAAATCCCACATTTACTTCCAGCTCAGACAGTATTCCCCTCTTCACCTCCACCAGCCTGACACACTATGCTGCAGACTGGGTCTCAAAGAGACTTTCTCCTGAGGCACGTCAGTAGGGAAGGGGACAAATAAACATTTAAAACCCTTTCCATGGAAGCATGGAAAGCCACAGAAACAGCTGTCCACATTTAAAGTGCTTCCAATAGTTACACACTGAGCATAAAAGCAAAATGTTTCATAAGGACAGCACTGACAAGGCACAAGGTAACAGCTTAATTTGTTCTGGAGGTTAGAATGCCGCTTGGAACCTCTTGGGGCAAAAGGGATCTAAAGGACTAGTTACAAACTTCTGTATTTACCTTTAAAAGACAGTTACTACGTTGGAAGGAAGTGATCAACCAGCCCACCTGCCCACTATGTACTTGCCTTTCCCCAGAAACACATGAAAGAGGCTTTCAAATGGAAAACATGAGACATTCACCCCCCACACTGTACCTTAAAGTCTGTGTTGTTTACATGTTCAAAAACCAAAGCGGGTGTTCGAGACTGAAATAGAGAAAACAGGGTTCAGCTGTGGTTAAGATGAGATAACATGTTTACACTTAGGATAATGAGTTAAATCATTTCTACCCCTAAAACTGGTGAAGCCCCTCTGCCTGGGATGTACTTGATTCCCCCGAGACAAAAAGCAGAGGCAAAGCCTGCAGCACTGTTAGCAGAATGCATTAACTTGTCTCAGGTCACTGGTATCTCACCCTTACAGCAAGGGGCTGAAGGCACCTGCAGGGGAAGGGCCCTCTAAAAGGAGTTAATCAGATTAAGAGCTGATCTGATTAAGCAGTTCAAAAGCAGGCTTTAAGAGCAGGGGAAAACAAAGAGCCAGATCAGAGCTGAAGTCAAACACAGCAACTTCACCATAACCCCAGAGGACCCTTTAAGGTCCCTCCATACTCACCACAGGATCTTTTACTATATCTGCAAGGGTGATGATGTTGGGGCCGCCCCGCAAGTTCTCTAAGATCTTGATTTCACGCTTGATTTTCTTCTTTTTAACAGGCTGGAGAACAGAAAAACAACGAGTAAGACAGAGCAGTGCAGTAAATGGAGGCCAAGAGCTCAACAACCACATCACAAAGGTGGTGATTGCCAGTCAGCAAAATACATTGGAGCCTTTGCAAGTGAAGTTCAAACAGATCTTCTTGTTACCTGACTGTTCAGTATCTGCAGTCTCCTTTCTAATCATACAACCCTGACAGCTACCAACACTGGTTTCATGTGAAGGAGGGTCAGGAAGATGGTTTCTATCTCTTGCCCAATCCCCAGCTCACCTTGAGAATTTTAACAACTACTTTTTCATTATTTGTGATGTTGATGGCTTCAAACACTTCACTGTATTTGCCTCGGCCTAATTTCCGAACTAGCTGGTAGTCATCTTGATTCCTGTGGAGATAAGAAGTTAGAGTTAGTTCCAAAGAGCTCTGTCATTTGCATCACGATTTACAAACTGGTCCTTAACACAAACTCACTGCCTCACCTTCCAGACAAGGTGGATTAAGAGTGTCTTCATCTCCTGAACACAATGATTCAGAGTTAGGAGAGGAACAGGGAGTTTCTACTTGCCCAAGTTAGATTCAATCCAGAACTGATTTCTTCCACAGCAGGTAACACAAGCCTGACTATGCATCTCGGCATCAGCAAACTCCACCTATCCCTTCCACTGGTCTCTACATTTTTCCTTGTCTAATGTTGTTAAAAATCAACAAAGCCAGAAAGACCAGAACTTTCAGCACTGGCTTGTTTAAAACCAGAGCAGGCACAAGCCACCACCTCAGCTCAGCACACTCTGTACACTTCAGAACCCAGGAAGCACCACAAAGCTGAGGGCAGAACTTAGCCCAGGCTCTGCTATACAGAATGGGGAAGGCAGAGCTATAAAGAATGGCATCACTGCTGGCTGATTCTTGGACAGTTCAGTCATGAGCTCAATTTAGGCACCTCCTTCCCTCAAAAAGCAGCAGACATCTCTTCCAGTCACTCAGAGAGCTGAGCAATAAATCACAAAATAGCAGGTACCTATTTAAGTCTGCTGAGTGTCTTCACCCACCCAAGGCAGAGGCAGCTTCAGGCTTTTTACTTCTTTTCAGCCCTGATGTTTAGATTGTTTCAGAACAAGATTTGCTTCCCTCTGAAAGGGGCCATTTCCTGACTCCCTGCAAACACTCTTCAACCCAAACTCTTTAAGGAAGCTGCTAAAAACATTCCTGCACTGTTGGGCATTTCACATTTTGACAAAAAACACTTTTGGGAAGCAAAGTTGTCATTCCAACACTTGCCATGCACACAGGCAGCAGCCAAGGAGCAGGATAAAGCCTGACACTGCTGGTGCCTGAACTCCCCATGCACCAAATGCAGGATCCTGCAGGAATTGATCCTGGTCCAGGGACATCCAGAGGCAGCCCAGAGACTTACCCCCACTCAACAACATGCGACTCATAGTCCCAGTACTCCCGGGGTCTGTGTGTGTTCACATCCGTGTAGACTCTGGCCCTGCTCGGCACGGGTCCCGACATATCAGACAGGTTGGCAGGTGGGAATGATGGGATGGCAAATCAGAGGCTGCCTGGTCTGCCCTGGAGGATAATGGCCTTGGATTCTTCCACCTGCAGAGGGAAAACCAATCAGAGGGTAAAAACCTCAAGACTCTATAAAAATATTCAAGTTAATCATTAAAAGCTGCTGAGGAGAAGCTGGAGCCCAGCCACAGCCTGGGATCATTTGCCAGAGCTTGAAAACTGTCTGCTTCCCCCCTATGCAGGACAGGATCACTTGGCAAAAGTAACCCCCCCGACTCTGAAACTTCAGCATGGATTTTCCAAATGAGGGTTACAAGGAGAACCTTCCCAAAGGGAAGAACTGCAGTGAGTGTAGCTGCAGACTCACTCCTTCCATCCAGCTCCAGAGTGAAAGCAACACCCATGGGCTAAACCTCTCCCCATCCAGGAGGAATGTGCCTGCCATGGAACAAACACACATCATTCACTGCAGGCCTCGCTATCACTTGTGCAAGGCAGCAATGAACGATGCTGCAAAAGGGGTGACAGACCAACAGGTCACCTGCACAACCTAAGTGAAGCACTTTCTGAAGTTTCAACTTCTAGAAGGACCCGTTTTCATTTAAATCTGAACTTTGGGATTTACCTGCAATTCTTGAAAGGACCAAAGCCTTTGTGCTTACACACAAAGGTTTGTGTGGCTACGATTCCTTCTGTGCAAAGAACAACCAGCAGCAAGACAAGAAAGGCCACTGAAGATCTCAAGGCCAGTTATTACCAACCATTCAGAGACCCAATGGCTTGAGGATGCTCAGAGCTTCACTTCACAGCAAACAGAGGCAGGCAGAAGAGTTTGACTGGGATAGGGCACCAGTTTCAATCACAACTTTCTACAGTCGTGACATTAAGAGACAGCAGCATCTGTGTTAGACATGGTGATTTACCCAAACACAGAAGAAACACTCTGCTGCAAGTCTGAAGATGTTTCTTTGCATTCTGCTTATGCACAGTTGCATTACTGAGACTCGTCAAAATGACTCAAAAAGAAAGTTACTGTATGTCACACACACTCTGATTTCTGAACGTTTATCAGGAACTTATTACAGTTTTATACCAACAGATAGTGTCCTACCTAAACCAAAAGCAGAAGCTCTGCACCTCTCAGATCCTACCCAAGTGAAAGCCAACTTATTTTTAAACATTCAAGTACAAGAATCTCTTTGTCAGCTTTCAAAACAACCCATGAGGAAGGAAGCAGCATCGGAGCATGAAAGAGCATTGTTCAGGGTGCAGCATGTGGCAGAGCCTGCACAGCCCTGTTTAAAGAGAGGCTCTTGAGCAGCAGGGCAATAACCTGAACACACAGAATGTAGGTATTTGCTGTGCCAATGTCATCCCTCCACAGAAACAACCACCAGGCTGCAGGAGGAGGTTAATAGCCACATTCATCAGAAAGATCCAGAACCCACTCAGCTCAGGCTATAGGATACGTCACATCAGAAGGAAATTCTAGAAGCAAAATCCTGCTCTACTGGCACCATTTATCTGAGGTCTGCAGCACTGCAGTCTGCTGCAAGGACCACAGCTACAAGCAGAAGATGGTATGTGACCTGGGGGATGAAGGTCTGATGTCCTTCACCACGTCTCACAACCTGACCAGCAGCTGGCTCTGCATTTGGAAGCACAAACATGAGGTCTCCTTCTGGTATGGACCAAACCTCCTTGGCTGACATGGACCTCAGGTTAGTTTCTGACCTACTGACATACAAACAGTGCTGAGGGCAGCTCCAGGTAGAGAGGGGCTGAGGTAACCCCATCCCAGGGTCAAAAGGGACAGGACACTGTTTCAAAGCCCACAGTGGAGGTGACTGAAGGTCACCCATCCATCCTCAGCCCAAGCAAGGAAGGATGGGGCACTGCAGACAGGTTCAGCTAACGAAATAATATGAAATATGACTAAATAGTCTATTCCTGGATAAAACGTTAGTCCTGTAACAAATTACACTTTCAGAAGATGAGGCAGCAATCATTTGAGACCTCAAACCATTTATGTGGCATGACTCATAGACCCATAGAAATGAGATGTATATTCCCAAAACACACTTTGGCATTAACAGCACCTGAATTCACTACACCACTTTGAGGACAGTGAAATTTAGTGGATTTCAGAGTTTATGTTTCCCCTCATTCCACGTGCTTCTGGCAGGAGATGCCCAATGCTCCTGTGTAGGAATTAACCAAATGCCTCAGATGACTTTTGATTTGAGCTTTTCAGCACAAGTGGGTATCAGTGAGAACACGTGGCTGCTCCTCACCCAGCCCAGCCTGCGTTCAGCATGGAAAAAAACAATAAAGAAAAAGAAAAATCAATCACATTATCTAAAGGCAGATCAAATTGCAGAGTGGTTCTTACTCTGTCACGTAGCTCCAGCCCAGCACTGCCTGCACGTTGTAAGAGAAGGGCTTTTTCAGGAAACCATCGACTGCAGCTTCTAAGAACAGCACACAATGCCTGTGTAGGGAGGTGGGTATTATTGTCTGCTGTTCTCTCTACAGGAAGGGGAGAGTCTGCACAGATCATTTGTGTTTAAAGCAAAGACAGTACATGCATCTACACTTACCCTGCCCCAGAGCTGCTCAAGCTGCTCAGGAATTTGTATGTATTTTGCTCTCCCTGTCCCCAGAGGGGGATAATTTTGCAGAGGCTCCAAAAGCTCTTTGGCAGAAGGGACTGACACAAATAGGGACAAATAATGGGGACAGGTGTGGTCAGTGAAAAGGCAGTTTAGCTCCAGTTTAAAGGCAGAGAATGTACAGTGTGAGCAGTGATTTCACCTACACGAGTGTCCTGAGCTTGTTATAAAAGATGAGTTCTGCAGAATCCAAACAGAATATGTCATTTATTCATTCCTGCATTAATGACAGGATCACAGAATCATTTATATTGGGAGAGACTGCTAAAAGTAACCCAGCTAAAGGAGACTGAATTAGATGAGGTTGCCATGTGCAGCTCAGCCTTGAGCATCTCCAAAAAGCCAAAATGAATCTCTGAGTTTTAATTCTCTGGTAGAGAAATGCTGAACTGCAAACAACCACTTTGAGGCAATAAACCAGAGGTCACAGAGAGAGGAAGACAAAGCTTCCAGTTACCACTGACACGAGCTGCTCAGTGCGAAGGTTTGCTTGTGCAAGGCCAGAAACCAGGTCCTGTGATGTAGCACTCGTGGTGACCACCCTGGGAAGACCATCCCCAATAGCACTCATATTGTAGCTGCAGCAAGGAAAAGTTTCAGTGCCAGGTTTTCCCATAGACCTTCCCTTAAAAACACATTGGAGTATTAGCAAACTGATAAGTAGCTCATCTCTCGCACAGCACCTTATCAAGAGCACCCCAGCAGACCCTGTTCATCCCATGTACAAACAGCTCACACTAACACAGGCGAATGCACCGTGCATGTGCTGCTGATAGTGAGCAGCTGGGAGACAAACCCAACTGTGCCACCACCATACAGGAATGTTTTAGTTGAAGAGCTACTAATTAAAAGAGATCAGTTGTTAAGTTTGAGTTATTTGAAGATCAGCCTGAGCAGCTCCACACACCACATTTTGTACCTAAAGTTCAGGAAACCAGGAAAAAGCCTCTCAATGTCCACTCCGAGTTGGATTTTTAAACCACTTTCATTTAAACCACTGTTACAACCTCCTTCCTTTTAAAAAGGAGTTTCACCACCACTAAAATGCACTCTAATCCCAGTGGCAACCCCATGGATGACTTGATTTCTTGTGGAGTATCCATACTTACAGCACCTAAACCCAATTCCTACAGGAATTTCCTATGCCTTCTGTCCTTCCAGATGCATCCACTCTGAGCAAGTAGCAACAAAACACAGCTAAGGAATTTGCACATCAGTTTGAGAAGCACCTGCTCAGCCTCTAGTAAAATTCACCTCTTTTTAGTCAAGAGTAACTGAGAGACTGGAATATTACTTTTTCTCCTTTTAAATGGAAATGCTTTTGGCACAGAGCACACAGTTACTCACTCAGAACCTTACACCTAGGAAGTGGCACCAGTATGACACAGCACATAGACTCTGAGCGAGCTGGAAGCCAAGAGCTTCCCAGAACACTGGTGTCCTGAGGAACCTGTCCAAGCAATGACCTTTGTGGATCAGATTTGGAGTGTAAATATTGCACCCAGGAACACGAGCACCGCTTGACACAGCCTCCCTCTGGAACGCTGCTAACAGCACTATCTGCCCTCAGTGTGAGCAGTGCCCTACCAGGGAGTTCCAAGTTCATCCTGAGACTGAACCCAGGGAGCCATGTTTAGCCACACCAGTGTGGTTACTACACCCCCCCCAACTCCACCAAGACAAACTCAAAGAGCCATGACAGTATTTCCAACACTTTACCAGTTCCTGACAGACTGTCCCACACAACCTCATCCTCCTCTCATGAAGAAAGGGACACACAGAGCTCTGTTAGACAGGGCTGGAGATTCCCTCTCACTTCTACTTTCCCCACGTAAGCTCATTACCAGCAGTGACTGTGACAGACTAAGGCTGTGAACAGGCCAGGCCAGGCAGCAGCCAGGTCATTCTGGGACTAGAAAAGCTCTCTGCCAGCTGAGAGGAGCAGAGTTACAGTAAATAGCCCGGAATCAGAAGGTTATTCCTTTCTTTTACCCACAAGTGCAACTGAGATGTTCCCTTTCACGGTAACAGCTTAAACCCAGGCTCTGAAATCACGAGTGCACAATGTGCTCTGTTAGTGAGAGGAAGCATGACAATTAGCACATAAAATTGATTAGCATTTCCTTCACACAGCTCATTGATCCCAGGGCAGGAGCACTCACTGCTGCAGAGCGTGGGGAGTATTTAGTACTGGACAGACACCACTGAAATGAAAAGATCAAGACATGCTTCAACACCAGGGTCCAGCCTGCTGCTGGCAGCCAACACCAATCAAACCCCAGCCCACCTTTTAAAGGGGGAATTAACAGTAACCAACTTTACAACCCCCCATGTTGTAGCTCACAAAAGAAACCCGATTTGTGTGTTTCCATGATGCTGGAGCTGCAGCAATGCCATGTGGAACAGATGACCTCCACAAGTCCCTTCCAACCTATATTTTTCCTCCGATTTTATAGCTGAAATAGAAACAAGCCTGGATTAACACAACTGACATTTTGCATCCTTTCCTGGAGACCATTTACCTACTAAAGGGAATTCAGCATCAGAAAAAGGGATTTTAAAATATGATTGAGCTAAAAAAAAGCTTAGGTTTGAAATCCAACTTCTCTCTTGGTGTTTTCTTGGAACAGCACATTCTGCTCCAACTACATTCTTCCATCAAAATCATCTTCTAGGTTTCTCTTAAAGAGCTGCTTGTGTCTGGCTGTGGAGAAATAACAAATCATGATATGCAACGACCTCACCATTCTCTTAAACAAGACATAACCAGCCATTAGGGAAAAGAGTTGACTGCTTTAGTTGAACTGGAAGAAACATCTTGGAGTAATTCTGCATTAGCAACATCCTAAAACCAAACCGGTTCCTCCTTCACCTTCACTGATTCCTCTCTGAATTCCTCACAGCTCCTGCCAATGAAGGAGTCCCCCTCACAGGGAGCATCACTGCCTCAAAGTCACAGGACTGACCACGGGATGGTTTTACTTTAACTCCATATTCTGTGATCATTTCCATACTTGGGGAAAACTTCACTCTCCCACTTCACAAGCGCAGAGGGTGGTGTCTGTCACGTCTGACACTCCCCAGGCTGCCCTGGCAGTGTCACTGCAGCCACATGCTCTCCCAGCAGCAGCTCTGGCACAGTCCTCATTGTTGTGCAGACCTGCAATGGCTGAATTTTAGTGGAGCTTTCACAGACCCTCTACAGGTCTGCAGCATCTCAGCTTAGTTTGGTGTCCAAAGCCCCAGTGTTGGCAGCAGCACGTGTACCTGGGGCAGGACAG
>JANHGB010050670.1:0-11117 GCA_026283785.1 Coracopsis vasa | reverse complement strand
AAGCAAACTTTAAATATACAAAGGTTCTGAAGCACTGGGTAGCAAGTTATGTGTGAAAAACCTTTCCCTGAATGTGTTCAAATATATCAAGGCAGACGATCCTCTGCTGAGGAGGATTTAGTCTGCTTGATCCTGCCTCGGTTCAGGTTATTGAGCTAGAGTTTTTGATGAATGTTTCTTTTTAGCCACACAGTTTTGTAATGTACACACTCCATGGACAATCTGGGAGAAATTAGAGTTGAATCCAAGCAATCAGGCTGGGACTGATACTCATGTCTAGATGAAACAACCCAAATATGAAGGCGGAAATTCAACTAAGTAACTACTATTAAAAAAGGACTATAAATAAATTGCCTAGGGTTTGAGACAGTCCCATTACTGTGGGAAACCATGAAAGAATATTTATTTTTAACTCTCCTGTTGGCTTTTCCATGGCAGTTGATCTGGTGATTTATTGAACTGCATTTGTAATGACTTCGTTAATACACATGACATGATGAAAAATGCCATATTTAATGAGTTTTATGTGATTCATAACAAACTACAGACAGTAAAAGCCTGATGACATTTTTTAATTCTACAGAACAAGAAAAATTTCAATTTTAAAAGCAGGAAGCTAAATTCTGAGAAGTGTTTCCTCTTTAATTTGCCATTAAATCAAGGGCGACATGATCATTTTGAAAGGTTCAGTAATTAAATGCTAGTCTATTGTAGTCAAAGTAACTGAAAGTCTGTTGGGATAAAACAAAACCAGGCAACTATCTGGAATCTGTTGTTCACTGTCTCTTGGTCTTTGCCAAGCATGCTTTTTTTCACATGGTTTATGCGTTTGGTTAAAATTAGTTCTCACATAACCGAATAATGTTGCAACAGAAAGGAATAAAATCAGCAAATGTACTGTTCTCTTTCTGGAATGTCATATTATCCTGTAGGAGGTATTTAATTTTAAATTTTAAGAGCCAATTACTGTTGTATAAAAAACTCTATTCATTTTTCCTTGCCCATTTTGGTCCAAGCCGTAAGTCTACACAACTACCTTACCCAGCTAATTGCCTGGCTCTTTGGTCATCTCCATTAAAATGGCTCAATACTCAGATAAAAATAGATAAAAGTGGGCAACCCTTTTAAGGTTTGGAGTTTTTTGTTCTTTGCTTGCTTAACAGTGGGCTTTTGAGCTTTTCCAAGTAAGAAGAAAAGAAGCTTGAATCTCCAGTGACTAGGTTACTACAGCTTCAATTCAAATCTGAATTTCCCATTAGGGTCATCTCTGTAGTGGTTTGAAGTTTTGCTATTTGTTAACCTCTGCATTGAACTGAATATTCCTCAGATTCCCTAATTAGTTACAGTTGGAGCTTTAGTGACTTTCAAGATTTTCCTCTTTGAGCTAGAAAGAAAAAGGTTCAAACAATGGTCAGGAAATCCTAAAACCTCTTATCTCTCAGCAGTTCGATTAGACAAGAAGAGTACTGTCTTGATGGATTGAAAGTGCTCTGTACCAAATAAGAACAAGAATGATAAGAACATTAGAGGTCTCATTTTTTTTAATGGAAGAAAAGACTGCTTTACTTTCAAGTGCTATCTTTTCTTCATTTACACATTGCAAGATAAATAGAATGTGTTTGCAATTAATACTTGTGCTTACACACTCATTGTCCTTCAATTTTTTGACAGATACAAGGGAATACAGAAAACATTCTACAACAGAAGGATATAAGATTAAATGATTGTCAAAGCAGCTGAAGTTTACTAAACTCCCTATTACGTGTTGTACAGCCCTACCAAAGCTGGAAAAGAAGGTAGAAAAGATGATGCTATGAAAATAAGCAAAAAATGTATTTGTTCAATGTGTTCACTTTCAGATAGCATTAAAAATTAAACATAGGTGTGAGAAAGACATCAGCTGCCCTGGAAAGATGGTTGTGTAAATGTTCTGCTTATTTTGCTCCCTTCAGTGGGTTGGTTGTTGCTTTTCTGCCAGTTGCTTTTCATTAATCACTTTGGTTCTAAAAGGCCTTAGAAGGAAATTGTTTACAGATATTTTCCTTTGCTCTGACAGAAATATGAAGCCATTTTCAATCAGCTCCCTCTCATCCTGCATTTGTGGCCCAGCCATTTCCCTGTTTAAGTCAATCAGGACATAGCAAGAGACTTAAACTGGAGCAGATGAAGTTCTTTACCTAGCAGTGGATAAAAAGCCAGAGAGCTGAATGTTTTCTATAAGCCAAAGGGTATTTTAATAGCTTAGCTTTTTTGTAGCTGATTAACTTTGTCTTCCACTTCCAATATAGCGAAACAGACCTTATAGGACTTCTTTTAAGGACCCTCAGAGCTGCATTTGCTCTTCAGGAGCACTATGGACACTTCGAATTAAACACTTGCACTCAAAATTTTCCTAAAATCTCATAGTTGTAGCCTAACGTATTCCATTTAAAAGGCAAAAACATTTTGATACAGGATATAATACTTTTAGGTATTTGATTGGGTTTTTTTGTCTGGTCATTGTTTAAGAGCTACTCTCTGGAGATTTCTGTAGCAGTTTTTATGGGAATCTATTTATCATTGCATGATGTTAATTCAGATGTTTTCATTAAGCCTACATACTTCTTGCCTCTACAGTTACTATTGCACAAATTTATGATGCTGTAAAGTTCAGAAACTCAGGAAATCTAGTACAGATTATATTTGGGCCAAAGTAGCAGATTGTAGCCATCATTTCTAGTAGCTTTTCCTATAACTTTAAACAAACTAACCCAAACAGCTGAGATGGTCTGGGTTCCATAATATGAAACTATTTACACATGAACAAAGTCAACTTGAAAGCCCAGAAAGATAGGCTTATTTAGTGGAAATGAACTAAACTGTAAGTTTGATTCTATAATCACATCTTAACCATGCTTCACTCAGCAGCTACTGCTGGCCTTTGATGAATCCTACAGAGGAGCTGGTTCGCACGTGTGTCTTTCTTTGCAGAAATGGAAAATCATCAAAACATTTCAGGAGAAATTTGACTCCAATGAAGTCAAGGGCATGCTTCAACAGAGTCAAGTCTTCAGGCTGGGATCCTGCCCACAGGCAATTATAACAACAAAACAGGAAAAATGGTTTGGCTTATGAGAGATGGGGGGGAAGGAGCTGGAGATTTTTGGGGGATTGGTAGGAAAGAAGTGGCAGCAATGAGAACAAGGAGGCAGAAGAGCTCAGGAGAGGGAAGAGGAGGCAGAACATGAAGCAGACGCAGCAGGAGAACAGTAAGAGGAGGCAGAGGTGTGAATAATAGAGAATGGAGACAAGATAAGGGGTGCTGTTTTTCAGAGAGTGTGTTTTAGATCAGCTCTTTGAAGGGAGAGAGTATGATGGGTGAGCTGCAAGGGCTAAAAGCTTTCAGAACGAAAACAGGCATCAAGGACCTTACACTGCATTTAGGTCCAAATTAGCCCTGCCAGAACTGTTCATCCCAACTCTGGCCAGCTCCCAGGGGACCGATGACATGGGTTGGGACTGTCCTTGACATTGAGGCCAGCTGGTATACAATGGCTTGCACACATACTCTTCTATCTTCCAAAACCTACATATGAGCTTATAGAAGAGAGCCAAACAGCTTCTGCTGTATCCCAGAGCAAAGAAAAGTCTGCACCCAGACTGGATCAGCAGTGCTCCCAGGCCTATGCTGGCTCCTCTGAATATTTCTCACCTTGGAAAAGCTGGCTATCCAGGTCAAAACCTTGCCAAGAGCTAGTCTACTGGCTGAACAGCACAGATGGTTGAATCACTAAGCCTGGAAACACTGCTTGGTGCTATTTAACTCACCATTATAGAAACATTTCTGCTGTTTTTCTATGAGGTATTCTTAGTGATTTACTTTGGCACATGAGAAGGATCATTCATAGGTTGGTTTAAGTACTTGTAGCTTCAGTCGTAATAGGACTTGGGGAAATTAGTTCAGAAACAGCATCTTTTTGCATTTCGGGACATAATGATCCCAAACCAAAGTGTGAGAAAGAAGTGCATTCCCAAAAGGCATAGAACAAATCTGATGAGTCAAGTTCTTCAGAGCCTGGATCACTTTGTAGGACCCAAGGCTGGAGGGCTCACCATAGCAATACTCTTTATTGAAGTCACCAGGACACACATACTGTTGGTTCTGTGTGTGGTGTTAGCTTAGGCCAGTACAGTCACCAGAATGCAGCAATCAGCTCTGAGAGTGACTTCGGGAAAATAAAGATTCCCCATCTCTCCCACTGAGTGCCAGAGAAATCCTTGCTTTAGCGTGGCTCCCCATTCACAGCTGGAGAGCTGGTAATTACCTTCCTTCCTTCTTTGGCTGCTATCCAACACTAAGTCATATGAGGGACTAAGAAATACCACTTCTTACACACTCCTGTTACTGCATTTCCATTCACAAATGTAAAAGCATCATTGATTTTTTCTGACAAAAATGTAAACAGGGAGACTAGCTGGCTCAGGGGATATGTAATAGGATATAGAGCCTTTCACCTCTGTCTCATGAACAAAACACCATTCCCCTCTGATGCACGTTTAGTGGCTTGTGAGGAAAGAGCTGGTGGTCTGAATCCCAGTGTCATGTGTCTGCATGAGGAAACTCAATTTGGAGCTGGTTAGCTTCTTTGTTAGCAGCCCCTGCAGAAGGGCTGGTGATGAACAGGTACCTCCTGCACAGACATAAGACATGCTGACTGTAATCACACTGCCTTAGGTGATGCTGGTCTTGCATTTATCCCCTGACTAGTAGCTGGTCTTTAGGCACCTGGAGGAAAGATAATCATGAGCATGAATTCACTTACAGGACTGTAATGAAAGACAGCACTGTAAACCATACATATGCATTTTTGTAAGAGGGTGCAGTATCTGATAATGTGCATTTTGATGAGTAAAAAAGTAATGGACTAATTTAATTTGCTGTAATCTGACATTGCATCACATGGCTATGAACAGTCCTTTGCTGGCTCTGACTGCAGCTCTTGGGGACCTGCTGACTGCCAGTCCCTGTGCCCAGATGAGGAAATCAAACCTGCTTTGCACTCACGTGTTAGAAAAAAGAAGGACGTGTGTCTGTTCTCTGCAAGCGGCAAGGCAACCCTCCTTGATACTGCATAGGAGGAGTAGCTACAGTTACAACATTTCTGTTCTTAGGGTTTGGAGGCTTAACATATTCACCTGAGGATGGGGAATTCCCAAACTCAGCAATACTGGTAGGTTACATGGGAGCCCTTTGCTTTCAGCTGTTAAGCACATTATTATAAGCTCTAACTGTTTCTTCTTATGTTGTTCTGTTAAAACTGAGTATTCAGGCTCAGGCTGCTGTTGATGCATCAGTGTCTCTAAATACTCTCTGAGCATTGCCCTGCCTTCAGGCTGCTTCCACTTGGGCGCAACTTCACTGAACGTGGTTAAATTCTGGGATGCTGTACAAGTAAATATCTTAATTTAAACTGGATGCGTGACTGGCCATTTAAACTTGTACTTAACCACACTGGGCTCTGCAGTGCCCCTTGAATAAGCACATGCGCTGAAGTAGGGCCAAGTGTATTTCTGTGGGCACTTTGCATTAATAATAAGGGCCTTCCACATCCAAAGCAATCAAACAAAAAAGCATTATAGGAGACAATACTTAGAGACAGATTTTCTTTTAGGTGTGGTGGGTCAGGCTATTGCAGCTGTTTTACTTCCCAGTTCTGCTCTCCTGCTGGGGACTGCTGCCGCGAGGACAGAGTCTGAAGAGCAGAACATGTAAAATGTCCTCAGCTACTTCAGCACAGGATCTGATGGTTTAGCTCCAACCACCTCCTGCAGAAGCTCAGATTGAGCTCTCAGGGCTGAATGAGCTGTGAGGGAGAGTGGAGTAATATCTTGAGCTACATCATATGTTCACTAAATGAATGTACCTAGACCCTGAATTCATTGGGAACTCAAGGAAAAGCACTGCTCTAAGGAGGATGCCAAGATACACTGACAATTCTAAGTCCAGGATTCCAGCTACTCCATGTGTCCAGCTCCAATGCATTCTGCCATTATTCCCCTCTTTTTCCCTGGGCACAGCAGGAATTTGCCTTTATTTATCCAGATGTCAGGTCTTTTATTCTGTTGCATGCAAGAAAACAGCAAAGGCAATGTAGCACTGGGTGCAGTAATATATAGAGTTAAGCAAGACCTTTCATCAAGCTCAGAAAGAAGTTGTTAATGAAAAGTGAATGACATAGGAGTATTCAGACTGCAGGTCATCAAACGCAGGACATCACTGGTTTCTGCTTTTAGTGGTGGGAGTGAGCACTGGGTGGATACGTTACACGATTATTTGATGGACCAAATGCACTGATAAACTAAAAGTCAGCTAACTATCCATTCATGTAAGCTGATTCAACCAAATTCCTATGAAACCTTGCAACGGTGCAGCCAAAGGATATCCCGAGGCATCAACATCCTCTCTGGTTTTCTTGGTCTGCTGGAAGAAGACCACACAAAGCATTGTGAAAACAGCACCCATTTGGCTGCCAGTTGTCTGACTGGGAACACGGGATGTCAAAACCCCCTAAAACTCCCAGTTCTTTAGAGATTTTTATCTCATTTTTTTTAGATAAGTCATTCAATTAAATTCAATTCCTAAGTGTCTGCTTTTCTCAATAAGCCAAGCATTCAGGCTCTTTCATATTTATTTAGTCTGAGCTCTTTATTACTGCAATCCTGCCCACACTGTAGACACCAGGAACTTGATTCAAGCAAGTAAAATAAACATCTGTGGATATTTTCATTGCAGTAAAAAATCCTTGGGTTCTTGATAATTTTGGGGAAAGAAACAAAGCCAGAAGACTAAGGATCAGATCTGAGAAAGTTCTTAACAAGCCAAATCCAAGAATGTACCTTTTGGTGGTCACTTATGCATGGCAATACTTAAAACACACTGAGGACCTCCCTGTCCAGCTTGGTTGTGGAACTTTTCATACCAAACACTCTGTGAAACAACATCTCTCTGTGGACCCTGAGGTGCCATATTCCTTTTCGCATGAGGGCACAGACGCCACTGAAAGTAGAGGGGACTTCACTTAACCAAATGATTTAAGTACTTTCTTGTAGACAAAGCCATGCGTTTGAGTCTCTTCGACCTAAACTACTTAATGGGTTAGTGCACTATTGACACAGCTGTGATATGAAAGATGTATGCAACACCAAGGTTGAAAATTCCCTTGTCATTCAGACATAGTGGGAGAACCACCTAACCCAGTTCAAAAGCCAGTCTTCATTTCTAGCCAGGGCTCAGGATTTAGTCATGCTTTTTGCAGTATTTCATACTAGATATCTACAGGTGCTAGTTGAACCTCACCCTGCTGACATGCCTCTGTACTGAAGGGCACTGAAGATGTACTCAGGGGAAGTGCTCTAACATGTTACTGTTCTCTGCCACTACTACTCCTTCTCTCTGCCAGTGCTTAATGAGCAAAGCATAGCTGGAAAACCAGTATTTGCTCAGATAGGAGTGGGTTGTTAATTCCAGGAATAGTGTGGAGAGGAGGACTCATTCTTAAACGGCAACAGCTGGATTTGTTAACCTATTATTATCTGCTCTTTATCTCTCTCCAGGACTCTTCAAGTTTTGACTCTTTGAGGGACTAATGCCTTAATATAATACTGTAGTGCCTACTTTGCTACTGCCTACAGCAAGATCAGATAATCATCAATGCACTACTTCATATTTCATCATCAAATTTTTCCACTAACACAGAACACAAGATAAGCAACGTCTCTAAATTCTTAAAATGCTAGGACATTAAAAAAAAATCATTCTCCATCCCAACAGCCTCCACAAATCCGGCTGACCTCAGCTTTGTTTAGCTCGAGTTAGAAAGTTTCCACAGTGTCTCTCTTACTGCGTTTTCAGTGGATGCCGTTAATGACTCAAAATCAAGACTCACATCCCCTCACTGGAAACAAGGAACAGTGTCTGACAAATCAATAGCAGAAGCTTGATTTTGGGGGTCACAGCCATGAGGGCAGAATACCCTGCAGAAAACAGAGAGACTGGACACACACGTCTATACTGTGTAGGACAGATTTTTCTCTTGTACATCTTGGTGTGAGTATCACAATAATCATGACCTCCTGCTGCTCTTCAGGAGATGTGAAGGTTCACTTTTTTTAAGGCATTCAGAAGTTTTGGAGGTGTTAATTCATTGCCCAAGTACTGCAGTGCTTTGAGCCCTGTATGTATCTGCTACTCATTCATTTTACCTCCTGTTTGTTAACACAGATGAAAAAATTGATATGCAGAAACACACCTCATCCCAGAAATCTTTAAAATCTAATCCCTATTCCTGGATGTCCAGCTAAACCAATTTAAAGTAATTAGGGAATGCATAGTTAAAGCAACAAAAGCCACAAAACATCCTTTGGAAAGGCAGTACTCACTGGTATGTTTTTGTGACACACACTGATTTATTTGGATATACAGTGATGATAAGATAAAATTGTAATGGGCCTGGCAGGGAACCCAGAGGTCATGATCCCTACAGTATCACTGGATTTAACTGATCCATATCATGACGGCTTAATGGTAACTGTTGTTTTTTTAAACAATACCTTTTGTTCTAAGTTAACGTACTTCTTGTTGGCTTTGGACAGCAATCTAAACAGTCACAGCTACCTGATGATAAGTGTAGGCAAAGTGATAATCAGTTTGCTTGTCTTTTAGTCCCTACAGTAATGGATGGATTAAAAAAAAACTTAGTGTGCTATAAATTACAATGGAGTAATAATGTTAGTTCAATTATTTGTAATGAAAGACAAGGTCCATAGGGAGAAACAATCTTTTACTAGGCTAACTGGTACACTTGCAAACAATGGAGAAGTTTTCTATATCACACCTTTGTATTGTATCTTGCCCCTTTTCTTTCTGCTGGAAGCTTAGAACCTTTTCTTTGTTCCCTCTAAAACCCCAAATGGGGACATGAAATGCTCAGGCAAAAAGACTGAAGTCCTTGCAAGCCCCTATGTTCATCCCTGAGTGGATGTGTTTTCTCTACCCTACCTGTGAGAGGTTTGGTGGAAGTGGGCTGGGGACAAGGAATGCACAAAAGGGCTAAGAGAGCTCAGCCATGGACAAGCTGATCTCAAGTGCCAGGAGCAGAAGGAACTTCTTTCTTATGATAAGCGTTTTGAGCCTCCTGACCATCAGCCAATATCTCTTAGATTGTCAGATCTATTGCATAAGTTTAGTTTTCTCTTGGGGAATTTTGTTACTTTCACTATTTCACATGACCATTTCATAGAAATGAAAGCTAAGGTGGCTCTTTTTATAGCTACAAACCTGTATATGAACATGACTGAGATTCCTGTGACTGCAGTTCTCACTGCATCTCACTGGATCTCACTGGATCACATTCAACCCCAACATAGCCAAGGGAGATCCAGCCAGTATAATCACAGAATCATAGAATGGGTTGGGTTGGAAGGGACCTTAAAGATCATCTAGATCCAACCCCTTCCACTAGCAGGTTGCTCCAAGCCTCATCCAGCCTGACCTTGAACACTCCAGGGATGGGGCAGCCACAGCTTCTCTGGGCAACCTCTTCCAGGGCCTCACAACACTCACAGCGGAGAATTGTTTCCTAACGTTTAATCTAAATCTCTAAATAATCATGAGATGTAAAGCATTACTTGAGTCCCTTCACACCAAATCTTCTAAAGATCTCTGACATGGTAGTGTCACTCACAGTGTAAGAAGTTGCACGTTTTCAGTCTTGACAGAGAGCTAAGTTGTACAATCAGGTTTGCAGCATCAAAGACTCCCTCCAAGAGAAAGAAGATCATAACTTCAGTTTTTTTAGGAACAAAAAATGGCTTTTGTAAGAGTAAGCTTGTGTTTACCAAATCGCTGGAAACTTTTAGAGAAAGGAAATTTAGGTGACTCAGGAAGAAAGTAATTCACTAGGCTGCCTCCCATTATTTCTTATAAATTCTCAGTTCAAGTTCAGCCCTGGAGCAGGAGGCTGCATTAAATGACTTCCTGAGATGCCTTTACATTTATTTCCTGTTATAACTTTTCAAAGGTTAGGAGAAATGAAGGTAGAATGAAAGAAACACTCCTCCCCCAAGTTGTGGTTCTTCCAAACAGTCCCTGAAATTACTTTTTCCATGAATCTATTAGTGTCAAGGTGAAGAACTAGTGGAGTTGGTACAGGGACGATTTAATGAAAAAATCCAATATTGAATCAAAAATAATAATCACATAAATAACCTGAATTAAAAAAAAAAGAAGAAAGCCTCAATTAATTTTATTATTACAATAAAAACTGGCTGCCATCTTTTGACTCCAGACAGCAGCTAAGCCACACACAGCTACTCACTCTCTGAAGAGAATCAGAAGAATAAAACTTATTTTAATTATTTATTTATTATTTAAAAATTAAAGATTTAAATATATATTATTTAAAACTTATTTAATAAGTAAAACAAAAGCCATGCCTAAAAGCCAAGCAAAAGAAGGAATTCACTCCTTCCCATGGTCAGGCAGGTGTTCAGCCACCTCCAGGAAAGCAGGGCTCCATTATGTATTAACAGTTACTTGGGAAGACAAATGTATCATTCCGAATGTCCCCCCTTTCCTTCTTTTTCCCCCACTGAGCATGATGCCATATGGAATATACCTTCGGTCAGTTGGAGTCAGCTGTCCCAGCTGTGTCCCTTCCCAACCTCTTGTGCTCCCCCGGCCTGCTCACTGTGGGGTGATGTAAGGAGCAGAAAAGGCCTTGATGCTGTGTAAGCGCTGCTTAGCAGTAATGAAAACATCCTGTGTTATCAACACTGTTTGCAATACAAATCCGAAACACAGTCCTGTACAAGTTAATATGGAAAAAATTAGCTCTGCCCAGTCAAAACCACCACAGTGACATAGACAGCCTATATAGTGTGCTTCTCTAGTTACTTTGCCATACAATAATATGCAGCAACTTGCACTATTTATGTGTAATGTGAATAAGCGTGTTGAGTGATGTATCTGGTACATACATAATAGCAGTGTATCTACTAAAAAAAAAAATAACTAAAGAAATCATCTTTTCTCCAGAAGCCCTTGAGGTGACAAGAAACAATAAGCCTAAACTGCAGAC
>JANHGB010050668.1:14448-30631 GCA_026283785.1 Coracopsis vasa | reverse complement strand
GCTCAAACAGATTCGGAGAAAACTCCAGGAACAAACTCGCCAACAAAGTTTTCAAGTTGACAAGCAGGTATTCTTTATTGCGGCGCCGGGAGACATGGGGGATAGCTCCTCCTAACGTGTGTCCCCGTATTGCTACACAAGCCGTCCTTACATAGCCACTGGGCATACATACACATTCATGAGGCTACGTATAGATTACATCATTTTCCAGAAAGTTTCCCGAATGCGTACAAAAATGTGGTGGTGGTCTCTGAGGGTCGTTTTCTTCTTACAACAATCTTCATCACTTCTGGCAGCCTTGCAGTAGATGTTTATACCAGCTTAACTGGTTTGTTAACACTACAGACACAACAAGCATCCTGTCCTTCTGCTTATCAGTTTAACTGCAGCCCATCCTGGACACCTGCTATTCCCAGATACTCCTTATCCTTACGTCCTGTTTTTCTATCCTGTTTTTCTTACACTCATTTTGTATTAAGGTCATAAGGACCTAAAACTACGTCAACTACAATGGTTTATTTTATACAGGAATTCTCAGTATGTTCTCTAGCTGTACTCTATTTTTTTTTTCTCTGTGAATCATGCACCTCAGTAATTTTCCATTGCTACTATTATAAAGCCATCAAACTTAACATTACTAAAAATTGGTTCTAAAGGTTTATATATTTCATTCAATGAGAAGTAATTCCTACAGTCAGGCACAGGGGGTTTTAGAAGCATACTAAAGAAGACTGTAAATCATGTATAACTAAAGTGTCATTATTATTAATGTTTAAAATGAATTAAACTTTTTAAATTATATCCTTAATATATATAAAGGAATATAAAGAATAAGGAATGGAGGTATCTGTGTCTCCTCTGCTAAGATGCTGTTAATAGGCCCTCCTCACAGTCACATCCCAGATAACACCAAGGACATTAGTGAAAAGAAAAAGGGTTATATAGACATAAAAGCACATGGCCTATGCCTATACTGTGAGATTAGAAAATGCCTCAGAAAGTTTTCTTGCCCTGATGATATATACAGCAGTCCATCCCTGTATGTGTGACTGAGCTCGCCTAGCATCTGAAACAGACTACTGTTAAAGTTAGTATGAGAAATAATCCCTGACCAGTGCTAATCCCTTCCTTATCATGTCTGGAAAATGCTTGGGAGAAAACTGATTGTCCATGCAATTCCAGGCCACGTGAAATAATCCTTTTCATAAACAAACAGTATAAATAAGAGTATGTTAGTGTCCAGGAATAACATAACTGTTTAATTTAGTAGTATAAACATAATGAAAGATGGTGAAATTAATGGAAAAGCTAAAGTTGACATAGCCACTCAGAAAAATTTGTTTGCTACCAACTGCTGCTGTGTTGAACCAGATAACCCCAGTCTCTTTCAGTAGTAGCTGACTGAAGCCAGTCTATACTTCTAATAAGTTAAAAAGGTCCATTTAGTAAGAATCATTCCCAAGGCTTACACCCTGTTTCAGTGTCTGTGGAAATTAATGGGGCTTGGTTGAAGTGAGTAGGAACATCATTTTTGGTTCTTTTTAAACTTTTTTTCTTTCTTTTTCTTTCCAGAAAACCTTCTAAGTAAGTTCATCAGAGATTCTTCTTAATAATTTTTTTATCTTTTCTCAGTTGCCAGGAAGAATGTGCTTCTGATCATCTTTGGTAGCCTGCTTAATATCCAGAAAGATCTTATTCTCACTGGAGAATGAGCATATGAGTCTGCTAAAAGCAACAATTCAAAGGTGAAGGTATGATTTTTTAAGTACTTACTAGTATATTTAGTGGGAATAGCAAATTATTCATATGTACACAGAAAACTAACACTTAACTAGACTGTCTTTGACCTCTTGTGGCATTGTTCCCAACTCCTCCAAATGTCCTGGCAACAAAGTCCTTCTGAATTTCTTTGTAGATTGTGGGCTGATCATGCAGGAATTGAAATGGTGATGTCAGGTATTCTTTGCCTGTTCTAATAAGTTTTGCTGTCTTCCGCAGGCCAGCTGGCTGAGCAAACTTTAGAAAACGTACAGGAGCTACACCAGAAAATGCTCAGATTAATAAAGAAATAGCTGCAGCTCAAACCAGACATATCTTAAGGGTTTATAGGGCTTCAAGAGGCTATAAAGACAATTTCCACCTAGTGAATGTGAAAAGCAAAACTGATACTAGGGAATTTGTATAAATACTGCATAGCTTTCTCAGCAGCATTTTATGGAAATAAAATTAAAAGGCTTTCTTGATTGGCCTAGCAGAATTCTGGCTAGGTGTGAAACAGATCTGCAGTTTACTCTCAGTTCCTTCATCCTGAGGCAAGAGTTGTGGCAGCAGTATGATAGCCAGTAGACTGAATTAAAAAAATGGATTTAATTATATTTGCTATTAACAGGTGTGGGAAGGATGTAAGAAAGACTATAGGAATTTTTCCAGAGTGCAGTGGATGCTGAAAGAGGACATAGCTTATTCTTTTCAAATAAAAAGCTTTGTTTCTATTGCTGAGTGTAAACAAATTTCATTAGCTTCACATGTAAAAACTGCTGTCAAAGGTAATGCTAAAATGTCAACCTATTTTTAACAGCTCTTGGGGACTATCTGACCCACCAAAAGGCTAAAACCAAGAAAGAAGATTTATGTGCTACACTAAAGTGAGGTGTGCTACTGAAGGATTATACTGAGAGTATCTTCACATAAGCAGTCATTAAGAGTTAGCTCTGGCTAGGCACAAATCTGTGTAACAGCATGAAGCTGTGTCACCTTTCTTTACTGTGGTAAACACAAGACATATTTTGCCTAGCCCTTGAAGGTGTCTAAAAAACGAAGATTATCTTAGACCACCAGCATATGTCCATGGAAATAGAATAAACTGTAGTAAAAGCTACTGACAATTTACATGACTTAAAATTCTCTACCCCAAACTCTGGGCTGCCTGCCACCCCCATGCATCACTGGAAATTATCCCTTTTTACAACAAGTATAGCATGTAGACATGAAGTTCTATTCTACTAGTGGCAAAGTGCAAAGTCTATACGCAGCACTTCAGTACCAGAGTTAAGTTCACACTTGGGATGGCTGTTACATCAGTTTCTTTGCTGGAATACAAAACTCAGTATGCAGGTAAAATGCATTATTTTATAAGTAAACAGCAATAGACACACATAGAATTATGTCAGTACCATGGTTAAATGTATGATAAGTACTGCCAAGGCTCAGCACAGGCTGACTGCTCCCTTGAGAGGCCGGGTGCTGCGGTGAATGCTTGAGTCAGCAGAGCAGGTGCTCCCAGCAAGACAAGGTACATGGGAGCAGCCGGGGGCAGCTCCCAGCCCAGGGCATGGGGTGAGAAGTCAAGTCCGTATGTTAGGGTAAAGATCAGTGAAGTGTATAGGTAGACACAGACATGACTGCAATACAGCTGAATTGCAGCCCAGGCAAGGGCCGAGGGTGAAAGTCTTTTGCTTAGAAGCAGCTCCTAAGGAAAATAACGGTAAGCCCCTGTTGGGGAACCAAACTTTCATCACAACAGCCCTACACCAGCTACACTTTGTGTAAATTGATTTGACCTCAAGCAGCAATACTCCAGGGACTGCAGGAATGTGCTCAGAGCCTTTACACCAACCCTCTAAGATGTGTCCTCATACTGTACAAAGGTTTGGATTCAAATGGACACTTGCTGCTTTTACCTGGAGCATGCATGTAGTCTAATGGTTTCCAAGCTAGGCTGGGATTGCTGTAGAGCCTGAAGGCACCCTGGGAGCATCAAACCACCACTAAAGGCATTGGAGACTAAGCTGGAGGTCAAGCTGAGAGGCCTAGGAGAATAGAAGGAAGCAATCAATAAGGAAACCGAGGCTTGGCTAGGATGTCAGCTGAGAGTATCAGAGGCAAGGCTATAGAAGTTGACTGAGGGAATCAAAGAGGCTGAGACAAAAGAGTCAGGGCTGACCAGATAATAATCTCTTCAGAAACTTTCTGATTTGGGGTGGGGTAGTGTCTCATGATCAGTTAGCGTTCAAGTTAGGCTTAGCACTAGGGCTAACACTAAGGCTATATTAGGGTAACTGCAGGATTAGGATTAGGAAAACATCAACTACACTCAACTGGGAATGAAATGAAGTTGAGCAGTGAAACTGGAGATTTCCAAAATACAATAATTTTCACAATATTTCATCTCTTTGTGTCA
The DNA here is from genome assembly GCA_026283785.1 of Coracopsis vasa. Classification (NCBI taxonomy): domain Eukaryota; kingdom Metazoa; phylum Chordata; class Aves; order Psittaciformes; family Psittacidae; genus Coracopsis; species Coracopsis vasa. The sequence continues at coordinate 26,451 of JANHGB010050668.1, read as the reverse complement.
TGGAGTTTCCTGTGAATAGGGAGGTTTAAGGAAAGGAATACAATTAGGTTTTGCCTAAGGGATGAGGAAAGGAGAAAGAGCACTGCTGCATTTGTGCTGGTAATGAAATGAGAATGCCAGAAGCAATTGTGAGATCACAATATAATGCTCCTCTCGTGAACTTATCATCCTTGGATGGAATGGTAGTTAATGAATAGCCAGGATTTGGGTTAGACCTAAGACTACGGTAAGGAGAAAATTTACACTTGTTTAATACTGAAATAAGAAGTCCTATTTACTTTACTACCCTAATTTAGATAAACAGTGTGAGAGATAGAATTATAGAATCATAGAATAGTTAGGGTTGGAAAGGACCTTAAGATCATCAAGTTCCAACCTGCCTGCCATGGACAGGGGCACCTCACACTAAACCATGTCACCTGTCCAACCTGGCCTTGAACACCGCCAGGGATGGACCATTCATGACTTCCCTGGGCAACCCATTCCAGTGCCTCACCACCCTCACAGTAAAGAACTTCCTCCTTATATCCAGTCTAAACTTCCCCTGTTTGAGTTTAAACCCATTCCCCCTTGTCCTGTCACTGCAGTCTCTAATGAAGAGTCCCTCTCCAGCATCCTTGTAGCCCATTTCAGATATTGGAAGGCATATTAATAACATGGATGGGGGGCTACTGAGCAGGATTCACCCAAAACACAGAACCTTTCTGTTGGGAAGATGGAGCACAACATGCATCACATGTACAAAGCACAGAGAGGAGAGCTCAGCGTCAACATCTCAGTGTTTAGAGGGGCCTCCTACCTACTTAACATTCCTGACATTTGTAAGGGCAGTGAGATGGCATGAAATGTATGTGCATATTGTAACTATTTACATTAAAACAGACAGGCATTTTCCAGTCTCTCACCTTTTCTAACCCACTTATGAATTTTCCTTCATGTCACTTGTGTTAGAGGTAGGGTGACCTCCCCCTCTGCAGCAGCAGGTACCAACAGAAACCCTGTCTCTTGCTGATCTGCAGATGGTCTCTTTCTCTCCAGTCAGCTACCTCTAAACTGTGCATCTGAAGTAAGCAAACTAATTTCCATGCTGGTTCACAAATAGTTGCCTCAAAGAGACCAACATTTTGGCCTTCCTCCCAAGCCTTCTCCCTCTATGTTTGTAAAGAAGGGTGGGAGAATGGAGGGACACGTCCAACAGCATCATGACTTATGGAAGGATTTAGTTGTCAGCAGCAATTTTTGATGTAATGCTGTTCATAAATGTAATGGGGGCTGCAGAGAAAGCCACAGGCAATTCGTGCTCCACTACTGATACTTAGGGAACCTGAAACTAAGCAAGGGATTTTGCTGGCCTGACCTGTTGCTGAACAAGGTGAGGCGCTCCCAGCCCCTGGGTTGCTCTGGTTTGGAGGGGGATGAGAAGGAGATCTGATCTATCTGAGCACTGGTCATTGAGGATATAGTGAAAATGTGAATCAGAGGCTGCTGCACTTTTAATGTTGATCTTTAAAAGAGCACAAAGCTCTTTTATGTGAAGCTCAATGTTCCTTTATTGCCCACACACCCACACCTCCAAGGAGCCTGAGAAAGAGCCTCTGCTGGGCTTGGGCACTGCTTAGCTGGGAGCTTGCCTGGGCAAGCTCATCCCTCCAGACCAGAGACTTCTTGCCCTGAAGCAGTGTCCCAGCATCCTGGTAGGAAACACTGTGTATTTGGAGTTACAAGCTGGCCCCTAAAATGAGGCATCAACCAAATTCCTTCTTAACTGTTGTTGTCTTACCCAGTGACCCACCACTGAGCAAATCTGAGTCCTGCAGTCAGTCCTGTCCATGCAGCTGTGTACAAAGCAAGCCTAAGCATTTAACTACCTCTTCTGGACATGGAGTCAGATACTCTTTTATCTGCAAGCCAATATAGCAACATATATTAATTAGTCTGGCTATTGCAGAAACTATGATTTTAATTGAAGGGGCTGAAATGTGAACATATAGTCCATCCCTCTCCGTTTTTTACACCTTAGGCTTTACTTTGTTTTTGCACTGTGCTTTGGAGGATTTCCTTGGCTGTTCTTCAACTTTTCTTTGTCAATGTATGCTCTCCTTGGTAGCAGAAATGTTTGTGTACAAGTAAGTGTTTTGGTGATGGAATAGATATGATTTGTCGTAGAGCGTGCCTGAATGCGTATACATATAGATGTGCACATATATATATGTATATTTGTTAATATATATGAAAATTCTGCCCCATCTACAGATGGCTGTAATATGGGAAGTTTGTGAAGAGAACATGCAGTATATCTAGTGAGTTGAGCAAAGCAGAGGGGGCAAAGAGCTGGCATTGCAATGTAGCAATAACGGATGGAAGAATATATGGACATGCAGCTAACAAGAAGGGAAGGGAAGTGGCTGGAGGGGAAAGAGATATAATGGGTCCCAAATGTGGCAAGCACATATGCTGCCATACAGCAAATGCAAAGTGCCACCACTAGTGACAAGTGTATTGCACCTAAGGAAAACAGCTGTGCCAAGTGCCCAAATCCATGTTCAGCCTCCTGACCCTGTGTCTCCCTGGTCTGATGTGGATTAAACTGGTCAGGTCTGAGAGCCCATCCGAGTACACATTCCACACAAACAATGGCTCAGTGTATCTCTGATATACTCCTTGCAGGGCTGCCTCTTTTGCATTTGCAATCTTGCATTTGTGAGATTGGTTTCTCTTGTTTTCTGTATTGTGCTGTGCTCAGTGTTGCACGGGCAGCTTGACTGTTGGTGTAGATCACTGCATGGTTTAGTGCAGTTCTGTGTTACAAACCCTCCCCCTAACCCTAGGATTTGTTAATAATTCTCCTATTTTGAAGAAACACCCTTTGACACCTGAGCAGGATCTCTTCTTCTTAGGCATAAATGTAATAAAGTCCCCAGTGAAGAGCATCCCTCTAACTGGTCCTGTCTGCTCTGTATATATTTGAATATATAAAATATGAATAAATGGTTCCAAATGTTTAATCATATCCATTTGACTCCCTGAGACTCCGTGTTTGTAGGCTTTCTGTGTTAACTGCCTCACATACAGCTGATTTGTTGTTGATCTGGAGTTTTTAAAGCAAAATAAAACTGAGGTTTGCAGTTTGATTTGAATTAATCAGGTCTGATTAGACAGGGACAGATCAGGCTGTTCTGGAAGCTCTCTAATACAATTTCATGTGCTATTCAAAAAGAAATAGTTCGTATCTTAAGTGCTATTTATTTAACACTATTTTCTCAGAGTGCTGTATCTTATGGAGGGGGCATTGTGGTGATGGTGTAGGAAAGAAAGCATTTTGTTTTATGAAAATACAGATATTTTAGAATGGAGTCACCTGGTGGTAGATCTCATGAATGTACCTAAAAAGACGCTTCCCAATATTATTAGTTTGGGTTTTTTTCTCTTTGCATCACACTGACTGTCCATCTAGAAGCTTTGATAGATGGAGCCACAAAAACAAAAGGCTGTATTTAGTTTAATAAGCCAATTTAAAGAGAAAGGGTGGAATTATGGATGGCAGAGGACAATTATGCAAACTAAATGATTCTTCAATTAATAATGAGATCCGTGAAAGGCAAAGGAGAAAGGATCCTCCTCTCAGAAGGGGAAAGGTTGTGGTTCCCTGTGCATCCTCGTATGCATCCCGTGGTGTGTGAGTGATGCGATGTTAAAGGACAGGATGATACAGGGGCCAGAGGGCAGCTCTGGTGTTAGCTTTCAACCAAAGCCTTTCAGGGCTCTGCTCTTTTCAGTGGGAAGTCTCCAGCGGAACTTCTTCTTTCCTAAACAAACAGGTTCATCTGAGTCTCCATCTCGCAAGGCTCTGTTAGAAGGCAGCATGCAGCAAGTGGACCTGGGCTGCAGGAGCACCTACCAGGCCCTAAACTGTGAGTATGTTGCCAAAGAAATTTTAATCCCAACCCACTCTTTCCCTCTTGCTCTTCATTTCCTCACTCTCCTGTTTGCAGTCTGGAAAACAGCCATGGAGAGATACGAGCCTACCTGTAGAGCCATCAGTTTGGCCGTTTTCATGCAGCTTTTATCCTTCTTTTAAATCCCTGACTGTTGTGTGCCGGAGCAACAAGCCATATGTTAAAGATGTTAAAGAGCAAATACTTTGCAGACTGTACCAGCATGCAAAGTCAGAGGGGAAGCAAGCAATAATGTTGGGAGAAGGGGGAAGAAGTGATTATCTGGTCGTGATTATTCGGGAGGGCAATAGTGGGAGGTGCTGTAAGTGACAGGGATTCACTATGGGACGCAAATCACTTAAGGCAAAGCCATTAGGATCAATTTAAAATACCAAAGAGGGAGGCTGAAGTGACAATAGTGTGTTTTAATTGAAATCACAAATATCATTCTGAAAGCTGTGGTTTAAAAGACATGGCAGAGTTACTTTATCTGAACAGAGAGAAAAGTTTTCCTTTTTGATTTAAAAAAGAGCTTTTTTGCAGAGATCAAAATGGAGCAGAATGATTTTAAGATGTCTTAAATCCCATATATATATATGTATATATATTAATGTTCCCTTTCCCCTTGATGGGCATGTTATAAATGGAATTAACTACATTACTAATGCTTTTAATCTGATTTTAATAGAGCCTAGGGCTGAAGCATGAAACCAGCATGTGTCCCATTAAAGGAAAAATACAGTTATGGAGACAATAAATAGCATGTCCAGATAAACACATTTATCTGTGTGTTAGTTTTATTTATGGAGCTAAGTAGCTTATGTACAGACACTTTTCCAAAGCTGAAGTCCATACGATGGGATTGTTACTGTTTTTGGCAGCAGAAATGTGAACTTGGTTAAAGAGCCTGGCATGGAAAACCAATGAGCTCTGACATATTCCATTTGCTCCTAACTCTTTGATTTCTACACACAGAATCTGACATATGTTGGGCATTGACCTTGCTCTTTTAAATAAGCTTATTTTAGAAGACCTTTGCAGAATGCTGTCTGTTTGGCCTCGATGTAAGCTGTTAGGGAAATGTAGTACAAACACAGAAGTTGTATGTTTTGAATGCCAGAGATGTTAAGCTGAAGAGCAGTTGGTAAGATCTGTACTTCTGACTGCTTGCTGTGCTCTTAACAAGGAAGTGTCCTCAAAGGAAAGGAAACTTATTTATCCTGCATTTGTAGGAAGGTTTGTATCTGTTTATTTTTAGCAGGAATTGCAGGACCAGACTCCTTTTTCAGCCTGAAATACTCTGGTCAGGCTCTAAGACACTCACTGGAATGAAAGCAAATGTTGAAAAGTAAGCGGTTGTTTGGGATGTCCCAGGTCAGAAATCTCAGAAAGGCAGTGTCTTGTTATATTGTAGAAACAGCCACCCATAAATGTCTCTAAGCACAGGTTCTCAAATATGGGAGTAACTTCTCCAAAGCTTGGCCTCTTCCTTATGAACAGCACACTTCACTCAGTGCAGTTCAAGAAGAGCCGTAACCTTCATTGTGGGGATTTGCTTTCCATTTGTCATAGGAGAGCAGCTTGGATGAAAGTTCACAGTGGAAGTGCCTGCAGTCTTGCAAATGCCAGCATGTATCACTGTGCAATAAAACAAATCTCTGGGTTCCAACATGGCAAATGAGAGTGAAGGAATGAAAGTGCCTTTATGAGTGAATAGAAAAAACATCCTTCATTAGGACTGTATCTGCTGAAGTCAATAGAATACTCCTGTCAACTCCAGTACCAGTAAAGGCAAAAAGAAACTTAGAGGCACATTTGGGATACGTGTTTGATGTCCTTCTATTGCTGGTAGACATACTCCTGCACCCTTTACTTTGGCTTTGAGGTTTGGAGCCTGGAAATTCAATCAGCTGGAGAACGTGTCCCTGGAAAGGGTTGCTAACTTTAGCCATATCTGAGTAAGTGGCAATAAAATTCTACACATTGGAAAACAGGTATCAAATTGCCAAAATAAATGTAAATTTGAATTTATGGCTGCATGCAACTCCTCAGGACAAAACCTGGCTCCGTATGCAGCAAGGAGAGGCATCTGAGCTCTGCCAGAACATTAATTACCATCTTCTATGGCCCATGGACAGCTCTGCACACTGGCTTCCTCTCCAAGACTTTGGCTCAGTTGGCTTCACAAACACACAGGAAGGGCATGAAGACCTGTCTTTGTTGACACAGGGTTAAGAGGCTGTGAGCAATTGACGTGGAACATTTCCTTGGCTAAAGGAGTTAGGAGCAGATTTTACCTCTCTCTGCTAATTCATCTCCTTGATTCAGTGGCAGCACAGGGAAACCCTCCTGTTCCTGTGAATAATTCATCTCCAGTACATATCAGGGTTCATCTTCTGACCAGAAAAGTTTGGGGGGAAACGTGAGCATCACCACTGCCAGGGCTGGTGGCTGCTCTATGTAGGATCAGTTGGAGCTGCGCCATCAGTCAGCAGGAAGGATGGCAGAGCTGCTGCCCCTCCAGTAAAAGGGACCTGCCTGAAATTCCCTTAACCATCACTTAGCTTGGGTTTTTTTTCCAGGGAAATGGCTTTTATTTGTTGTGAATTCTTCCTACAGAAAAGCTTCTTAGAGAAACTAAATAATGTAACATATTGTGGGTTCTGGACAGATAAAAGTTGAAAGGGCTGGGGTGTTTGTGCAAGTGGAATGATAGTGACAAGCACCACATGAAGTCCCTGAAGATGGAGTCAGGGGACTCGATCCCCCCTAAAATGATGAAAGACTCTGATGTAATGGTGTTTTGTGAAACAATTTGAGCATAAATGGCACATTCTTTCCCATTAACAACTGACTTCCATTGTACCAGGATTTTTTAGTTTTTAATACGTATTTTGAGCACACTGAGAACAAAAATTGCCATTGTGAGAGTGCTGCGGGAAGATTTAAAGGTTGTGGTGGACTAAGCATTGAAATGCAAATCACACTTAGACACAACCTCCTGCTGAGGCCCAAATTTTTATAGATCAGGTTCTGCAGCCCTGATGAAGAATCAGTTTTCTGCCTTTCCTGGGATTCACAAATCGGTTGTGGTCTAAGGTATCATTTCCTACCATATAATTGTAACTCACCAAATGAAAGTTTGTCACCAAAGACAGTCCCTGTTCTTCCCTTATTTTTCCAGCTGCAGTGCCACTAAGGCTCCTTTCACAGACAATGCAAACACACACATCACAGCTCACCACTGCAACAAGCTCTCACTGAATATAAACATACTGTATATATTGATCCTCTCCCCCTCGCTTTCTTTTCTCCCACAGCATGCAGGTGGTAAAACACTGGCTGCCGTGAACTTCATGTTAAAAATAAGAAAGAAGAGAAAGCTGTGGTTTGGAGGCAAACTGCAGGCTTGGAATGTTGTGGCTGCTGAAATCACTGCAAGGATAATAGGGCATACATGCATTTGTGGATAATTCCGTTTGCTAATTGCTCATGAAATTTCAGGTAAGGAACATCCAATTCAATTTGGTATAATAGGTAATGGCCTGGGTTTTCCTTTTCAGGGTGGGTTTTTATTGTTATTTTTATTGCTGTCATTACAAATACATGGCACTCTGTGACGGGAAGAACACTTCACATAAAGGCTGGGGCACTTTTTAGCAGTGTGCATGGCAGGCAGTAACAGTAGGTATCTCCCTGCCATGCTATGCCCCAGGGCAGGATGCGTGTAAGAGGACAGGTTCCTCTGAATGCCTCTTTGTGCCTTTATCTCTCTGAGACACAGTGTGCCAGCAGGAAAGGCTGTGCTGTGGCAGATGCTTTGGGTTACCAAGTCCTGTTTGTGGGAGCTGAGTTTTCTCTGTCGGTGAAGGCACTTCCCCTACCCAGGCATTGTGCCTGCTCTGGTCATCCCTGAAGCATCCATGACCAGCCCACAACAGGTAACTGATTGCTGGACATAGAAAAGTTAGAGAAGAAAGATTCTCCCCTCTTCTTCTGGGAATGGGATGCAAGCCTGTTTTTATAGGGCACTGAATCTGTCAGAATGATAGCAACACTCAGGTTTTAACAGTTTTGAGTTGCTATATTAAACATAAAGAGAGAGCTTTGCTTCTCAGTGCCCTGAACCACTGAATTCTCTCAGGAGCCTTTCTGGTAACCCCTTTCCCTTCCAGCCATGTAGAGGTTCTTGACTATGCAAAAATATGCTGACAATTATCACCAACAGTGATCAGAAGCTCAGAGCTGAGTCCTCCAATCTGCATCTGCTTGCCATGCTGCAACTTTAACTAGTTCTGCTACTTATTACTAATTAGCTACCAGCTAATACTAATAGCTACCACTGTTGCAGCACTTAAGAGTTCCATACACATTAATGAGAATTAGCATTTGTTGACAGCCATGGTGGGAGTTGCCTGTCTAGAGCATTCAGGGGTCCCCATTGCTGTAAGGTTTGATTGCCTCCTTCAGTAATTATACTTGACACTGACCAAGTTTTTCATAGGTCTCATTTGGCTGTGCAAAGCTGAAAGACAAATTGAGTTCTTTGGTGAAGAGAGAAGAGGCCAATAATAATATATTTCCCAATAATACCCCTTCTTCTCTCCACCTCTCACACTGGAGTCACACAATGCAAAGGGATGGAGCTGGAGGCTCTGCTACTGCATGGGAAGGTGGCCACAGGGTTTCACCAGGCTGAAAGCTGCCCTTGCTCAGGACAGGCTCTGGATTCACCCTCCCAGCAGAGCACTGGCCAGGCTGCTCAAAGCATCACTGTTCTGTGCTTCGTTGTCCTACACAAAATGCTCTTTCACTACTTTTTTAATACATGGAGAACAATTTAGTCATTTTAACTTAAAGTCAATTTCATCCTTCGCTAGGTAGCTGAAATGCTACAGAAACCCAGCACACCAGCAGTAAATAACTCTAGTGGGCCTTTCAGTGCCTGTTCTAAAAGGTGCACAATCAGAATTAAAGCAAAGGATTGAAAAAGCAGGGAGAAATAGAGGCTCCTTGTAACTCCTGAAGGGAATATGAGTACATGGCTGGTGCTTCTTTAGGAATACCGATTGGAAAAAGAGGTGCTGCGGAATGCCCTGGCCTCCCTGGTCAGCTTCCCAAATCCACTCTGCAGAGAGAGGCACGTGTTAAACGGCCAGCCTGCGGGGTCTGGCGCAGCTTTGCACTGAAAAGTGAGCTTTTTCCATTTGCTACCGTGGAAAGGAAGCTGCTTTCACCCTCACCCTGAAGAAGATGAGCTATAGGAATATATACAAGGGGCTTTTTTTTCTAGTTAGGGGGCCAGGAGGGGAAGCAGTGGTCAGAAGCAGAGATTGGAAGTTGGCTTCTTAAGTAAATCTCAGGCTGTAGCTGGTTTTAATTTAGCTTTTGTTTTATGTGCAGGAGACAAGGCCTTGCAGGCCTGGCTAATATCAAAGCCTGAGGGTTTGTAGATTTTTAATCAAGGTCCACTTTGGGGGGTTCTGCTTTCCCTGGTTGTGGATGTGGAGGGGGGGTTTTTTGTTGTGTTTTTTTATCCTTGCTGCAGTGTCTGGATTTCTTTAGTTAAACTTTTCCATTCTTCAGACTGGAGCCAAGTGAGTGATTTCAAATTACCCAGCACTTTCCAGAGAGAGCTTTTTTTGTTGTTTGCTTTTTTGGGGTTAGGATTTTATTTATCCTTCTCTTTTTTCTTTAAGCAAACTCACAGTCCAGTTCCTCTGCAAATCACAGACGGCAGCTGCAATCCTACCCCATCGTCTCTCACTACTTTGGCATTCTTAGCCCTGCCTGAGGAGTTTATTGTTCATCAAATCTCTAGGAAAAAGGAATTTCCTATCATTTTTGGGGGGGTTGTTTTGTCCCTCTGCTGGCAGGAAAAGTAAATCCCAAACTATTTCAGCAGGTGCTATTAATATGCAAATAACGGAGAGTACACTGGGTCTAATAGACCTCCCAACTGCATGGGAGGTGTCGCTGTTGGAGCAAATTAGCTTGCCGTAATTTGCATGCTTTTCACAGCCTCCTGGGATTATATTTGAGATCAGAGACAATAAAAGCATATGCTCTTAGTTGAAAATGTAACTAATTTTAGACTTTGCAACCATTTTTAACCTAACTTCTTAGTGTTAAACTGTTATTTGCAAAGAAACTTTTTACAGAGCTTGTGATTTTCATGGCCTTTCTCTTCCCCCTTAACTGCTCCATCTCTGTTTTCAGGTTGAGAGTGAAGAAGGGAATCTTCTAGGTGCCTGCATCTTGAAAACCAGGTATTTCTCACAAAACCAAGTCCAGATTGTCCTAACTTGGTTCTGAGTCTGCACTGAGGTCCTGATAAGGGTCTAAATTGAGCTTTTTATGTCAGACTTCTTCTCTTCCCTTTGGCATCTCCATGAGATGTGTATCCATCCAAAAAGAATGCTGTGGCATCTGCTGAGCACTCACAGAGAGGAAGATGCTTGTAGCAACAAAAAATCTTCTTTGCTAACCCACCAAAGCAAAGACACACTGAGCTGATGTGACGCAGATGCCCACCGTGCTTGCCTAGCCCATACCTACAGATAGAGTCTATTGGAAAAGTGCTTAAAACAAGTGGGAAAAAAAAAGCACAAGGATTTCAGTGCAGGCTCAGTCCCTAGAGTCAAACGTTATTGAACCATACTGGCACATTATTGATGGTACTTTCCAAATTGATATTGACAGCAGAAATCATACTGTTGACATCTGTGGTTTGTGACAACTTGAATGATGGGGCATCAGCTGCCGTACCTAGGAGTTTGTGTCTTTATTTCAGGAGCTGCAGTGATTGCTTCCTGTCTAAACGTGCTGCGCTACTCGAAGAGCCTGGCCTGGTGGGTGAATACAAGGTGACCACTTGAAATCTGTCCCTTATCCCCCATGCCTGCTTCTTCTTCTCTGTCCTTGGGTGTTTGTTGAGCTGATGGGAAATGGTTCTCTTGGCTCCCAGCACCATCCCAACCTTGGCTGCCCCAGTTCCTTCTGGTTTGAAGGACTGCAGCAAGAGGTTTGTTAGAGAAACAGCAGGTTTAGCTGCTGCAGACATGCTTCAGCAGCAGACTGTAGTGGTGTCGGCTGAGGGAGTCTGTGAAAGGTACAGAGGCAGTCATTTTATTTTGTCTTTCTGCCAGTTGTCACATTGCCCAGAGTGTGTGATTTGTGAGTTTCCTTTGGCACAGTTGCTCCATTGCTCATATATCTCTGTGCAGTGTTTCCAGGTCACTTGGTCTGCAGGGTGGTGCCCGTATTTATTTCAAGAGGGATAGAGTTCGGGGCAGGATCAGATGTGTGGAGGAGATGGCAGCCAGGTGGAGATCAAGCTGGCGTTGTCAAATACATTGCTAGCATGGGAAGGGTGAGTGTTAGCAGGAGAGAGTCAGTCTGAAAGATGTCCTTTGAGACAAGGCCAGGAAAAAGCTCTTGGGACGCAACTTTGGCAACTACAGCACCGTGTGGTAAGACTCCTCTGAATGTTTGGGGCCCCAAATATGTCATCGATGTTTTTATATTTCATACACATAATATATGGAAATACTTCATTTCCAAGTTACTAAAAAAAAAAGGCTTGATTGATGCTTGACTGAATAGTATCATGAGTTGTGATCTTAAAGAATGGTGTTCAGATGTGACCAAAGCACTGAACCATGTGAAAGGGAGAGCCCTCCCCAGCATGAACCCATTGGAGTTAGAGTAATTACAGCTGATTATCCTAAGACAGAGAGCTAAGCTATGGCATCAGTCCTGCTCCCAGAGGTGGCTGCACCACTAAATTGTGACAAAAATGATTTTAATTTTTCAACAACAGGATCCAGAGGTGAAATGAGAGCACTTTAAATACTGCTCCTGCCACCCCAAGCTGGGTTTGCTCTGGTGTGTGGTAGTGCTGTGTCCCACAGGCTGTCCCTAGACACCCATAGGTGTCTCTGTCATAGAATAATAGAATGGCTTAGGTTGGAAGGGATCATCCAGTTCCAAACCCCTGCTGTGGGCAGGGACACCTTCCACTAGAGCAGGTTGCTCCAAGCCCCTGTGTCCACCCTGGCCTTGAACA
>JANHGB010050668.1:1264-14348 GCA_026283785.1 Coracopsis vasa | reverse complement strand
GCCTCAGCACCCTCACAGGGAACAGCTTCTGCCTAAGAGCTCATCTCAGTCTCCCCTCTGGCAGGTTAAAGCCATTCTCCTTGGCTTGTCCCTACAGGCCCTTGTCCAAAGCCCCTCTCCAGGTTTCCTGGAGCCCCTTTAGGCAGTGGAGCTGCTCTAAGGTCTCCCCTTCAGGAGCCTTCTCTTCTCCAGGTCTCTCAGCCTGGCTCCAGAGCAGAGCTGCTCCAGCCCTCTGAGCATCTCCATGGCCTCCTCTGGACTTGCTTCAGCAGCTCCACGTCCCTCTTGTGCTGTTGGGGACTCCAGAGCTGGATCAGGACTGCGGGGGGATCTCCCCAGAGCAGAGCAGAGGGGTTGAAAAATCAGGGCAATTGAGCCCAGCGTCTTTAGTGCTCAAACCTGAAGAAGGTTATGGTTTAAGATAGCCATTCCTGAGGCTGTAAACCATTGTGAAGCAAAAAAAGCACCGGAGATGACTTGTGATAATCTCATTGAAGTTGCTGGATGCTTGTTTTCTCCCTCTCATCTCATCCTAAATGTTTTCTGGCATTAATACCAGTGACTTCTCTCTTCTGCTGCTTGTCATTAATGGGATGTGGCTTGCCTGGTGTAAGCCTATGCATTGGAGCTGGAAATGATTTATTTAATAAAAAAGGAGATGTTGTGCCACGTGGCTGTTTTTGCGTAGCCCAGTGTAGTCAGAGGGAAAGTAGAAAGAGACAAGGCAACTGTGCATCAGTAGTGTGTGAACATGACCAAAATACCTTCAGCCTTGCTTCACGAACACTGGATTAGGAGGCAACTGTGGTGAGATGAAGGTAAAGACAAGCACGAGGGGATACTGTTTGGAAAATAATGGTGAACTGCTTGACTTCCTCCATCAAGAGCTTAGAAGTTTACAAAACTCAAGAGCCTTTGTTATTCAATGGAAGGACTGAAGCAGTAAGCCTCCTCAGAGCACTGTACCTAGTGTCACTGCAAAATGCCACGTGCGCTGGAGTAAAATATTGATAGCAGGCTGTGTCATGGGCTTAGTTAGCATTATAGCAGGATATGCTGCTGCCAATCATCTATAAGGAACCCCTCTTTCCAGTGACACAGACAATCAACAGCTCCGTGCCATGGCTGCAGATGTCCAGGAGGTTTCTGGTCCTATGTGGGTGGGTTGGTGTATCTTACATCAGGTGTATCTACATCATTTGCTCATTGCCCGTGTATTGCTGGGTCTGGATTAGTGTCTCCTCTCAGAGTTAGAAGTGGTGGGCTTGTAATAACAACACTTTTTGTACCTCAAACAGTTTGGACACATGGCTCAGTTCATTGAGAAGCTTTAGTCAACTTTTGGTGCCAGGGCAGAGTACTTGTGAGCCTGTAAAAGCTGAGAACTTGGCGGCCCCATGGACGGGTGCTTCATTGCCCTTTTATAGACTGAAACGGATCCGGGGTACTTTCAGCTTTGCTTCCATGCTGCAGCTTTTGGCTGTCACATGGGGAAAGCTTTGAATAATGTGCTTGATCTGAGATCAGAAATCCACATTTTAAATGTTTTTCCATGCTTAAGCTGGCTCTGCTCAAACTGCTCCATAGCTGCACACACTCTCCTCCTCTGTGGTCTTTGAGGAGAAGAGAAGGGTGACATGGACACAGAGGAGTCAGTCTGAAAGCTTGGCCTCTGCTGCCTTTGGTTATGTCTTAGTTTAAAAGCTTCGTAGTGCTTGGGTTTTCTCAAAGAGTCTGAAATCTTAGTGTTCTTCGATTGCAGTTTGATTAGAACATCACAAAGAAAACCTGTGTTGTTACCAAACCCATTTTCAGAGGAAGCCCCCAAGATGACTTCAGCTTTTCACAGGTACTTTCTAGCAACGAACCTCATCCAAACATCCTGACGGTAGGTTAATAACAACAGGTATGGAGAACGTGGCAGGAACACGCACCTTCCTCTGGTTCTTGTGCTGTTACTACTAAAGCTTCAATGTGAAAGTTCATCCTTTCATTTTTATAAAGTCTGAATTTCTGTAATAACTTTGGATCAAAAGTTTATTCCCCACGCCAGGAAGGTGTGTTTTTCTGTTACAAACTGCATTGTCTTATTTGGGGAATAGGTTCACAATTGAGAAAGAATTGCCTTTATTAACAAATCAAAAGCTTATGCTGTCAAAACTGAAATCGTTCTACCTTTTTATGTGCAAATTAAAGCTTCTGTCAAACCTTCAGCCGTGCTGCATTTAATTTGTGGAAATATAAAAATATCTGGCTTAATATTAAAATATTCTGCATGAGGAAGGAGATATTTTAGGTGATGCATTGCATTCGAGAGTCCCGAAAAATCAGGTTTGAACGAAACAAAGTGCTGTTTTCACAGGATTTATTTTTCCCTACTTTCACCAAAGTTCTTGAAAGCGTGTTGAAGTTATACAGGTGTTTGAGTATCTTGTTGGATCGCGGCCTTTGGAAGTGCACCAAGCTAAATGTAAGTGTGTCCAGGGCATAGGAGCTACATCCGCTGTATTTTTCCTTATAAAAGGGTCACAAGATTTTACTCCTTTTAATTAATGGCAAAGGTACTGAGCAACTTTTGACTCTCGATTCAGTAAAGTTAGGGTGAGCTATAAAAAGCAGCTTTTGGTTTCATGGTGATAACTTGTGCTTTGCAAGGTCTTTGTAGCAAGGATAAGATTCTGATTATCTAAAGCTGGGCACCAGTTCTGTATTGAGGCTTCCAACATAAAGAGCCGTCTGTTGACCCAACAGTGCCCGGCATTCCGGGAAGCCCGGTTCCGCAGGCCTTCATTCAGCACGTGCTTCATTTCAAGCGCATGAATGAGGCCATTGAGGAACCCTGGTGTTTTGAGCTGTGTGTTTGGGGAGATGCTTAAATCTACATCACTTCTATTTCAAGCACCCTAAAGCCAAGTTTAGGGAGTGTTTGGAGAGAAACTGGCCCTGAACCTGAGTGTCCGTGTGGCTTGGAGTCAAGCTGTGATGCCGATAGTTGCAACCAGCATTAGTACAGCAAGTTAATGTATGCTAAAAGGTTGGGTTTGATCTTAAAATAGCTCACATTCACCCTAAGGATATGTCTGGTGGGTTTTTTCCCCTTTTTCATGGGAATAACAGTACATTGTCCTACTGTTCACCTGGTTTTGTTGGGAGAGCAAGGAAGACCCTTTTCTCTGACTACAGCATTGAAACTCACCTTCAGAACCCTCTTTTTCAGCGCAGTCAGTGTCATTAGCTGCATTTTGGTTGATTTGGTTTTTTCTAGCATCACTGCAGGCTACTTCATGTTTCATTCCCAGCTCTCCTTTTGTGACCAGTGTTTTCACCATGGCTCTGTGAGAGGAAGGCTCCTGTCAGGGTACGCTGTGTTTGCCCATCATTTTTTTCCAATCAGATATTCTAATATCTGGTTCCTGTCTTTGGAGAGGTTTTAATAGTTCCGAGTCCATTTTCCCTCATTATTTCCAAGGCCTGAACTGGGGACATTTCCCTTTCTGCAGTGCTGAGAACAGAGTGAATGGCTGTATCTTGAGCAGGCTCATTCCCTGAAGTGGCCCATTCCCAGCACTGTGTCTAGGCTGGGATGTGTCCATGGACTCACAGCACAGGGCGAGTGTTTCCAGCCACCTATGGAGCTCCACTGCAGCAATGCTCAAATGGAAGAGTCCTGGCCATACTGGTACTGTCTTGACCACTCACTTCTGGGTGAAAATAATACTCTATTAATTCTTTTGGCTGTTAGAAGTTCCTTTTGGGTGGTAAATTACTGTCTCCAGGGATTCAGAGCACCCCCTCCTCTGCTGTTTTTGTGCTACTGCTGTTTGTTAGCAATGCCTAATTCTGGCGTCCCGGTTTTTAGAGCATGTAGTTGTTCTGGGCCATCTCTGTAAAGGGAGTTTCTACAGGCTGAATGTGGGATGTATTAAATTTGAAGGTGTTTATTACTGGTATTAGGCCATTAGCTGTAATTAATGGCAAGACAGCTTCTGAGTCTGTGGGTTGTCCCAGGTTTTGCCCACGTTCTCTTTTCATATCCACTCCCCAGCATGAGTTATATGAGCTTCATATTCTGCCTCTCACCGTTAGAAACCAGCAAAGTGGTTTCGGTTGGGCTCTCTTATTTCAGGCCATAAACATACAATCCAGCCACCCCATAAAGTACATTCCTCCAGCCTACTGCTCTCCATGAATTCCCAAGGATACTCATGCCAGCAGTGGGGAGAGGCTGGTCTGGTCCTTCCAGCTACTGAAAATCCTACCCACAAAGCCATAAAGCACAATGGGAGTTACTTCACCCAAACCACTAAGTTGTGCCTCTGTGCTGCAGTCACAACATCCTTGGCTTTGCCAGGAGCCTGTTTCCATGCAAGAATTCAGGGAGAAGCTCTCCAGGCTCCATGGTTTGCTGGTGGTAGGAAAAGCCACGAAGGGGAGTGCACTGGTGAGCTGGACACATCCTTGCTGCCTTCCCTCCAGTTAGGAGCATGTTAGCCTTGTGCACTTGATACTTTAAGAGGCCTGCTTGCAAGCTGGCCACCTCACTCTTTATTATTGTTATTATTATGCAATCAGACACTACTTACTTAAAGAATGTGCTGGGTATGCACTATTTATACAGAAACTATGTACACTGAAATCCATTTTCTCCGTGGTGATTGCTGATAATGTGGTAAGCTCCACTTTGATTCATTAGGTTAGCAAAAGAGATATTCAGAGTTATTTGGTATAATTCACAGCACTTCAGAATGCAGATATTTTCATAATACTCTAAATCTAGCACTTGTGCTGGTAACTCAAGCATGTGATGACTGGTTTGCCATAGGGGCTGTCAACTTCAAGTTGCGGTAGCACCATTTCTTCACTCCAGGCCAACCTGGAAGCTGGATTAGCTGAGTGTCTGTAGAGAGTGACCTCTGTGCAGTGACGTGGCTGTTTGCAGACTCCCTCTGAGCTCACTGTGGGTCTTTGGCATCTCTGGACCCCAGCCTTATGGCATAGCCCAATGCCATGGATGCCTCAGTGAAACCCTCCGGAATGGAGGCTGTGTTTTCTCCATCCCCAAGCTGAGAACGTGTTTTCCAAAGTGACACTCAGGAAAAGAAACCTTTAAGTAATTTTGTTTCTTGGGTTGAAAAAGAAGAACCCCAATGTTAATTTTAATTAGTTCAGTTTATTTAGGAGAAGATTCTTTTTAACATCTATTTAGATAATGTTTTGTGTCTCTTGTGCTCTTTTTCCTGCCAAGGTGAGTAAGCAAACTCTTTAGATTAGCAATAGATCACCAGTCACTCCCCTCCCATTGCACATTCATTCCTTTCTTGCCTTATCAGGACCATCCTGGCTGCACTGACCTGGGCATGACTTCAGCTAATCCAGTGCTGGATGAGCCTCAAGAGACTTCCCACTTGCATCCACACAGCTAACACCATCCTGTAAAAACATTGGTGTTAAACACTGCTTTTAAAATAGAGTCTCAAAAACTCTTTCTAGCCAATGGTAACCTTTGGCTACAGGAAATGCACAGCATTTCAGAGTTTGGTTCACATTTAAAACCAAGAAAAGCCAGACTGCACTTGCTGACAGCCATTCACCACTGTCACCCAACCATTGTGTGCATAGATCTCAGCACCACCACCCTCCCTGCAGAGCTTGTCCAGGGCACCTTTGGAGATAGGATTTAAAAACATCACACACCAAGACCATCATGAGGGGTTCTTTCTTCTTTTTATCATGTCCCATGCTCTGAGCACTCCTCATTGCTCTTTGCCTTTACTGGGCACTGCAGTATATTCACACACCTCTGGAAATCAGCCGCATAAAGTAAATGTCTGACTTCAGCTGCTTGGTGACCAGGGGTTTTCTTGATTAAAACATTCAAATTGTTATGTGAAAATCTTTATCTGGCCCCACTGAGTCTCTTTGGCCTGTACCTGGCAAATGGAAAAGTGATCAGCCTTTTCCCTCACTTTTCAGCAGCTTCTACCTCTCAACCTGAGGCTGGACACGTAACAAATTGGACCCAGTTCAGTTCCCTCTAATCAGTTATGTATTTTTAAAGTAACTGTCTGAAAAACTCCACAGCAATTATCAGAGAGAATCACTTCACAATGAGCAGCTGAGATTCCCCTATGTATATATTTGCCTCTCTGTCTAAACACCTGAAATGCTGGGGAAAAAACTAAACACAGCCAATGGCTGCAGTTAATGCAGCAGATTCCACACTTCTGGGCCTGTATTTATAGCTCTGTCAGGCTCCTTCCTTGTACTGACCTGCAGAAGAGGATTTTTTTCCTCTTATCTGATGCAGAGGTTGTCTGTCTGTCATGGTGTGGTTATTGCAGCACAAAATATTGCCTAAAACTCGACCCTGAACACGTTTTGTACAAGGACAGTTCACCCCAGCATTCCAAAGGAGATGAAACCCTCCTCGTTCTAGCCAGGGCAGTGAGCTTCTTTGGGTGTACAAAACTGGGGTGATGCAAAAAATCCCTCATGGAGCCTCAGTTTTAAATGTGCTTGGCCTCTGATCTTGCCTGAACCCTTATTTCTCCTACTGATGCTCCACTGACCTCAATCATATTAACGTGGATTTGCACTGATGCACAATTCAGACATTTCTAAAATAGATGTATTTATTAATCATTGTGTGGCTTGAAAGCAATTCAAAGTACTTTTTGCCTTATCAGCTGATGCTGTTCTAAACCCCTGTCCGTAACCTTGGCACTCAGAGAAAGGCCTTGTAGTAGTTTCTGTGGGCATCCTTACCCTGCAGAGGGTTTTCCACCTCTGTCCCATATGTGATATGATTCTTTCTGTCCTGCTTACGCTACTGCAGCACTGACCCAACTCCATGCATTCAATAGTAATGCAGGAAGCTTGGGACAGGCTTCAGCAGTTTGAGGAGAGGACTGCATGACAGAGCTTTTAATTAATATTGGTTCTTTTATTGAAGAAGCCAATGAGTACAATAAGTACATAAACATTTACAGTGCTCTTTTCACCAGGGCTGAAGAGATCCCAGCATGATCTATCCCCCCTCTAGTTGCCTTTCCAAAAGTCTGACTGCCTTACTCTTGTATATCTAGCCTGGACTCTTGTTGCCCTTAATGTAGTTCTATTTGTGTTCAGTCTCAGTTGCCAACTAAAAATGGGACTGATTTATAATGAATTAGCACCGTTACAAACTCCACATCCCTTTCCATGCAGTGTCCATGAACAGATGTGATTTTTTAAATTTGGGGTTGTTGGGGTTTTTTTTTCCATTAGACATAGTTATTCCCAAATTCATTTGTGAAGGCAGGATAACTTTTTCCTCCCCACACAGGTAGTTCAAAGGTAAACCATAGCATCTGTGCTGCAGACAGAAAGTGTGCTGCACAGATACACTGCTTCCCTGGCACTGTTTCTTTTCCCTGATTGAATGAATGTGACTTGCAAAGTTTCTTCATTTAAGCAAAGTTACCTGCTAGTTATTGGTGTTAGTCATTCAAATGTCCTCCTGCAAGTATTTTAAGTGTTGTGGTTCACTTACTTACCATATCAAATGCTGTACTTGTTATATCTCCACCTATTAAAACAGTTCTTAGAACAGTGGGAGAAAGTGGATGCGACCCCAGCCCCCTGACATGCACAGGTAATATCTCATATGGAAGCTACAGGATTTTATTCTTTTAAATACAGACTTCTTAATTAAAGGCTTAATTATAAGATATTTACTCACTCTGCTAAGTACTTAGTTGGCCGATGTTCTTAGGTCCTTTAGGAGTTCATGTTCACCCTTGTAAAGATGACTGTCCACCCTGGTACCTACCCAAGAGCACTAATAAAAATGGAACCTAAATCAGTTCTGCCCAAATCCCTTTAAATTTGGGTTCGTGAGGCAGCTGCACCCAACTGGCCCAAAGAGGTGACTGGCAAACCAGCCCAGTGGTTTATTTTCCAGTGTGACACAAAGCCAAAAGGGGTCTATTTTCTCATGCCGATGAAGCCCATGGTAATAGAATTTTGGCAGGGCAGAATACCACACAGTTACAGGGTGGGATGTAGGAAGGCCAGAGCATTACATTTAAGCATCACTGAATACATACCTACAGCCTAGCTTGGTCCTAATACGCCATCTAAAACTACTCCAGAGCTAAATGCTCTGGAGTATGCGGAGTAATGCAGTAATGCAGCCACATAGAGTACATGGATTTTAGAACATGCGTGCTGCACATCATTAGTAGTCTTCAAACTTTATCAGTGGCGGAATACAGTGCTTCGGGAAAAAGGGGGGTGAAAAAAATCAGAGTAAATGATAACCAAAGGCTTTCTTTGGCTCATTTACTTACTTAGCATTGCATTAACTTGTCTGCAGCAGGATTTACATAAATCTTTTCATGCCAAGCACAGGTGTCCCCTGAATCCTGAAGCTATAATGTTAGTTGTATCAACAGAAAGAAGAGATGCCATCAAGTAAAGTCAAGTCCATATTCATACCAGGACATCAAGGGGAAAAAGAAGTCAGTTTCAGTATTACCATGTCAGCAGAAAGTAACCATTTTACACACAGTCTTTTTAAAGCCCAGCTCTTGTGTTCTGACCTCAAATCCCTAAGGCATAAACCCAACTTCTTTCCCACATCCAAGTGTGTGTGGTTGTGCCAAATCGCGGTTTGGGGATGCTCTGACCACATGGTTGTTATGGCCCAACAGCCTCTTTTGGGCTGGCTTGGTCCCAGGTAATGCCACCCTGCTGCTCTGAGCATGGGGATTCGTGGGAAGATGTGAACACAAAAGCCTCCTCCAGAGTAACACCAAGTAGCAAATACAAACCTCTGCCAGACCAAGTAATTTACCTTCAGCTGAAGAACCGCTGTTCTTTGCCGCATCGTTATGCACAAGTATTCAGCTCTGCACTTTAACAGGAAGTGTTTGAAAATCAACCTTTTCAGGTGAGGAGAGGGGAAAGGTTGAAGTTCCTTAAAGTTACCATGAAATCAAGACATAAACAAACACTGGGTGTGGTATTCCATTCCCTCCCTTTCATTTTTCCCTCCCCAGAAGGCAGTTTCCAGATGGATTTTCCCCAAGATGTTAATATTGTGCTGGTTTTAACGCTGATTGAAGCAAGGTAGCAAGTGGTTATTACAGGCCTGACATGCCTGTTCTGCCAAGAAACAGCATGAGCTTTCAGCTCAGAAAACAAGGTGAACTTTGTGTTTTAATCAATCTGCTTTTGCCTGCCTGGGCCAGGTACGCACGTACATGCTCACAACGGGGATGACTGTGAATTTATGGTCAGCTTATTTCTATTTTTCTTAGTCAAGGCCTGGTTTAATAAGGGTGGAACTAACATTCAACCTGAAGACTTTATTTTTCCCTAGGAAAAGGTTGGCACTGTCCCCACCAAGGCTTCCCTTTTTCCTCTGGAATGCCTGATGAAGATGGCCAAACACCTTGCATGTCAGTAGAGTCACTGCCTCACTGAGCTGGAGCTCATTGCCTGTGGATGCCTGCAGGAGGACCTATTGCTGAAACAGTGGAGGTTTGGGGTCATTTTGAGCAATTCTCAGCATGGTAAAGTTGGTCAGTATGACTCTTTTTCCCGTGTCCTGGCTTAAACTCTGACTGAGAAGGGAATCATTCTTTCACCTACTCTTCTCTGTGTCATTTGCCTTTGTTTTCCAGCATCATCAGTAGGTATAAAGTGGCAGGGCAGCTCAGGGCTGTTTCCTTCTACCAACCTGTAGCCAAGCACTGTGCTTTACATTAATCTGCCCCTACAAGAGCAAAAAGAGTCAGAGTGATGGCTTACCCTTTAACAGATGGTTTGCTCTTTTGAGAGCCTCTCTTGGCTACACGGAGTAGGCAGTTTGTCTGTTCACAGAGCTGATGTTCCTGCTTGTGAAACAAGAAGCTGAAGCGTTTTAGCCAGAGCCAGACAAAGGCAATCTTCCCATTTTCTGCTTCTTGGAGTGCATTTGCAAACGAGCAGCAGTTGTCAAATGCTCCTCTTCAACGTGAATTCCTGCTCTGTCTTCTTCATTCCCTGATAGACTCAGACCTAGTCCAGGTCAGAGGCAGAGTTACAGGTCCATGTCAGTACAATGGGATGCAGAACCTGCGTGGAAAATGGGATTTAAATGGTGATAGTCGGTGTATGTTAATTCAGTTGGATTTTGCCTGAGACATAATGTGTAAAGTAGACCATTACTCAGAAAGGTGTGCACAGTGCTTAAAATCAAAACTTTAATGCTTCAGGTCCAAACATTTCTGTTCTATTTCAAATGCTTAATTCACTCTCAGGTTTCTTTCTTTAAAACCAAGGCCTGTTGAGGGAACACCATGCTGTTTGGATATGTGAACTTGCATTTGTGTGTGTGTATAGGCCCATGACCATTTCTACTGCCAAAGCAGGCAATATAGCTTTTGTTTTCAAACCTGAGTTACTATTTTGGCAAAGCATTTGTATTCAGGGGTATGAAAACTGCTCAGAAGCCTTAAGGAAAGAATTTCCATAGGTTTTTGTTCCCATATTTTCCAGTTTTACACTCCTCAGTTGCAGGCTCATGTTGAAAAACATCTTCCAGCGTCAGAACTTCTGAAGAGGAAACCCTAGAAATTGATAGAAAGCTCTTTTCTCTCAGAGCAGATGCTTAAGGCTATCTGCTAACAGGGAAATCAACAGAAATCACTCACATTCACTAATACCAAAGTATAGTCACACTTGAGAATCGCTTCCTGTTTTCAGATCCTTGCCATTTAAGCTGCACGGCAGCATCAGCTCTCCTCATATACTAAAGCCTGAGAAAACAGTTCTGAAGGGCCAAAAGAAGCAAATAAAACATATTTGTTATTATGGCTGACCTTAGGCACAGAGTATGTGGCGCTGCGGGAACCAAACGCTGCGTCTCTGATGATAAGTATGGTGATAACTGGTAAGCCTGTGCTGAACTACTGTGAAACAATTCAGGTAGTCAGCAAACAGGGCTAATTGCTAGTTTGGGGGATATTATGGGTAATTTACTGCCCACTGAGGGCTTCTACCTAAAAATAAGCTTTTTATTTTTTTCCCTTTGGACAGGACTTGCATGTTAATGTAGAATTCCTGATGCAATTAGATGTGAAGAGGACATTCAGCTGCACTTCCATACATGCCCTTCCGCTTCTCAATTACCTTAACTGTCTTCACAGATCCTTTGACACAAACCACATTCTTCATTTTTCCTTCAAAACTACCAAATAGGCCTTTCCCTAGATTTGCTGTTATCCAAAATGTCTTGATCAAAGCTCTGAGGGTAACACAATAAACACAAGAAGAGAAACTACTGGTGGTTTCCAATGCAAACTAACAGGGAAGTGTCAAGTGAGCAGCTACTGACAATTGAGCCCCGAAACCCAAACGTTCATGTGCAAAACTCCACCTTTGAGAAGGAAGAATAAATATCCAGAGAATGTTTTGGCTATAATTATTTCATTTAAAGGGAAAAAAAAAAAAGACCATAATGTGCTGGATTCAGTTTGCTGAAGTCAAGACATTAATGTTGTTGGCATATAAAGATGTAAACCAAATGTTTAACTGAAATGTCATCCCCCAGCTCGCGTTTGCCCACTGAACTCCAGCACAAACCCTCCACAGACCCTCATACAATACACATTTCTCAGTTCATTGAAGAAGGCCCCTGCTGCTTCTCAAGGAAAACTAACTTGGAGAAGCAAAATAAATACTGGCGTGGCAGTGCAGCAGCAGAGCCTCGCGAGCACAGATGTGCGGCATTGTCGGCTTTTCAATCAGATAAGGAGCATTCAGACATAATCACTGCAGTGTCTGGGACAGGGTGCGTGCTACAGAGCTGCCCAAGTATGGCCCGACAGACACATGCAGCGTGTGTTCAGGCTAAATGGCAACAAGCTGACAGTATTTCATAACAGTCCTGTTATGTCTAGATAGGCAAATGTTTGTGTAATTTAGCTCGGCCTTTGAAATGGCTTCAGAAATGGGGACACAAATGGAGCTTTGTGATGAGTTGTCAATGATGGTGTTACCTGCTGGATGGTGATATTGGCCAAAGGGATGTCATGACCAAAGGGGTATCCTTGGGGTGTTATGACCATGCTGTGCTGCAAGAGGCATCACCACGGAGCTGCCCACCATCCCTTCATCTGCCCAGCCAACACACAGGGCTGCTCCTATATATATAAGAATATGGTGGCAACTTCAGCTGTGGACCCTGGGCCATGTTGAAGCATTGTCATGGAAGGGTTACTTGTGTGCTTTTAGATGAGCCACTTTAAAACAGTGAAGGGCCTGCATTTAACCCTACAGAAATAGAGCTCACTGGTTCTGTGGTAGGCCTATTAAGCTACACAAAGTATCTCAGGAGGGGAAAATTTAACTTACACACAAGGCATCATTTTAAGTAAAGAAATATTGATGGGGCGGGGGGGAACAAGTATTTTTTTAGCTCTAATTTATGGCTGAGCAGCTTCATTTTAGTTACTTCATGGGAATATTTTAAACCAAGCCTGCATAATATTAAAATAAGTTAAAATGTATGTAAAATTTATGAGAGCATGTCAGGTGCAATGCTTGATAAAGTAAGTTTAATGCCTCGGAATCTTTTTCTTCAGGCACAGAAAGCTGAATCCTGCAATTCTAGGTTACAGGATAATTTTAGAAACTCTTTTCCATTAGACCATTCTTTTATTAATGAGAGCCAACCCAATTTAACGAAAAGAGGGAAATTCCTGAAGAGTTTGTGGAAAGTCCTCAGCAGGTTGGAAGCTGAGTGTGTGATATAAGAGGGTGTTTTCCTGCTGCTCATAGGGTATAGCCAATTGGATAAACACACAGAGGAAACCAATTTACAACAAACTTTGGCTGTGTGGAGAACTCATAGCAGCCTTCCAGTATCTGAAGGGGGCTATAGGGATGCTGGGAAGGGACTCTTCATTAGAGACTGTAGGGATAGGACAAGGGGTAACGGGTTCAAACTTAAACAGGGGAAGTTTAGATTGGTTATAAGAAGGAAGTTCTTTACTGTGAGGGTGGTGAGGCACTGGAATGGGTTGCCCAGGGAAGTTGTGAATGCTCCATCCCTGGC